>CAJUYG010001203.1:34485-74586 GCA_910591675.1 Galerucella calmariensis
AGAAAAAATCCCCAGCCGCATCAGTTTGTCAATATGGAAAATTACATAGGAAATAGTTGGTTCAATATTCATAAGTAATAATGATATTTCTATTTTTAGTTCAAGTTTTTTATGCAAAATGGTTAAATATTTAAAATCCTAGTTACATTTTCCGCGGTTAATTGTATAAACTTGAAGCACGTACATTATAATATACATGACTTCTACACCTTTTTTGTGGTTAGTCATGAATGACAAGAATTCCTGATCTTGTTTTTGATTGTAAAATGACTTTTGAATATTTGGTTTATGATATTGAAATGCAGTACAGCATTTTGCAAGGCATTTGGTTAGGAATTGTGCTCTTTTTATCCCAACCTGTGAACAAAACACAGCAAAGCGAAGAAAGACGTACAAAGGCTAAGCTCTATGCAATTTCGTTTCAATGCAATTGAATCCAAATTCAAAGTAGGATTTTGCACATCTGAATCTACCAGGGTGTTGCTACTGCTACTGCTAGTGACTAGGTAACCAAAGGAAATAAAGACAAAAAATGTGTTCTCTTCGGGTGCGCTGTTTCCTGGCCCGAGAATTCGTCCCCAAGATAACAATGGGCGTGTTTATATTAAAATTTGATAATGCTTGTTTCTCGACAACAAAAGTCAGCTCTTTCTTTGGATTCTCAGGAGAACTATGTTTTCTCGCTTTGAAGCAGTAGAACGGACGAAAGCTAAGGAAACAGTCAGCTGTTTTCTGTTTTCTCTACAAATTTTCTTTTATTCTACTGTTCCTGTGAAAATACTAGTGGGCCGCTACCAGATCTTTTTGGAAAACTTTCCTTGGGCAGTTTACATTCGGAAAAACTGACTTGTGCTTCCAGTTAAACTGTCGGGACTTCATTTCAGATCTACAATGTTAAACGCGGATATTTCAATAATTCCACTTCTCATAGCTATCAGCACAAACGTTTTAACAATGTTATTTATATACTTATTTGCAGTAATAAGGTCGAATATTCATGTTAATGGGTAGTTCTAAGCCGATAAGGTGACAAATTAGAGCTCGTAATGATAAGAACTATAATATTTTGTTTTATTTTAATAACAGTTAATTGCTAATATACTATGGTTAGCCCTTTAATTTTTGATTAACTTCTACTATTATAGTCAATTCTCTTAGCTTTTCTGAAGTACCGGAAGCTAAAAATAAACATAATATAATGAGCAAAAGATAGCCGATATTAACTATACATAATCAACAATATTTTTGCGCGATCGATCTTTTTTGTTTATTTACAGCATCGGTTGTCAGGACGGTAGGTTGTGTTTACTGGTTTCTAACACGTCGGTAAATGATTTACTTACCGTGCAGACGTCGGTGAGTAAATTATTTTCCGACGTCTTAGCCCTACATACATTTAAGTGGTCCTAAATAATATATTACTTTATTCATTACACAAAAGGAACAAAAAAAATTAAAAGATTCATATTTTTTCAATGAACAGAACCGAACAGAACAATATAATAGTATATTAAGTATTAAGAACGGTAAGGGTTGTTTATCGGTCGACAGCAATGTTTGGATTTTGTCAATTTTGTCAATTTTGCTGGAGACCGGTATTACCCTTAACGTTCGAGATGCTTATACCATTTTTTGCGCAATCGTATTGAAAAAGATAATTTAAATTTCTTCAAAATGAACGAAATTTCAAAAGTGACATTTATTCTTCTCGATCAGTTTAAAATACTCGTATAATTTGCATTTTGGTGAAATTTTTTTTATGCTATTTATTACTTTTTATATTGTTCTGTTTGGTTCTGTTCATTAAAAAAATATAAATCTTCTTATTTTTTTGTCCTTTTTGTGTACTGAATGGAGTAATATATTATTTAGGAGCACTTAAATGTATGTAGGGCTAAGACGTCGGTAAGTAATTTACTTACCGACGTCTGAACGGTAAGTAAATCACTTACCGACGTGTTAGACTTAGAAACCAGTAAACACAACCTAAAAGTAATAACTAGCAAGAATAATTCCACCAAAATGCAAATTATATTTTAAACTGATCGAGAAGTATAAATGTCACTTTTGACATTCCGTTCATTTCGAAGAAATTTAAATATTTAAACTATTTCATTCGAAATTCATTTCAATACGATCGCGCAAAAAATCGATCGGTAAACAACTCTTACGGTTCTTAATACTTAATATACTATTAAACGGGCAACAGAGAGCAGAATCGCTAATATATCAAATTTTAGTATCGTCAATCAATGAATCTTATTTATAATTAGCCAGCGAATAGCTTAGGTATTAAATCGTATATAAATCATTTATTCGACTATGGGGCCTTATTCTGTAACTCTTCCTTTAAAATTTAGAGGCCGTTAAAAATTTAACTGGCTCCAAAATCAAATCGGTATCTGCTAACCACATTTTCCTTGAAATTTTAGAGGATTCCTTTAAAATAGCCTGTTGAAATTTTTATTTTCAATGGGATGTTAAAGTGTGCCATTAAATAATATCGGTAACAAAAATGGCATATTGATGGTGAAGCCTTGATTAAGGAATTAATTGCAAACCACGAAATGTAAGAAAAATTGTTAGGTTATATTCGAAATACTTTTAATCAACAATCTTCACATATTATTCTAGGGCAGAATTTGGATTACACCGAAGAAGTAATAGGGACTTGAGTGAGAGTGATCCCTTCCAAACACCAACTAATTTATTGAAAAGTTTTTCGCTTTTCCAAGGAAGTGTCTAGAATATCAATTGATGTGAGAACTTTTTGTTTTTTAGTCCTCGGCGCAAACAACAAAAAATTTTAAAGGCCCGTTAAAAACTCATTTTTAAGATGCCTCTACATTTTTGATGATTAGTTACAGAATAGACCCCTATATTCTTATTTTTTAATCACATACGGCTTATTTGGATTTATGTTCTACCAGTTTTATCTAGGTATAAAATATTAATGATAACCTACAGTGGAAATAATTAAAATAATGGAAATTGATTCAATTTAAAATGATTTCGTGAAAAACATTACATCGTTAGGAGTAATAATTAGCAGGAAATTAATAAAGATCTCTGTTAAATTATGGCATACTTGGTACTCATACGCTTTTCCAATACGTCTCTTTTTTTAATTTTGTTGAATATCAGTTTACGGTGAAAGGTTCACTATTGAAATATTATTTAAAAAGACACTTTTTGAAGTGTGTTTATCTATTTATATAGTACTTCAAATTGAGGATATTTAAGATATTAACAGAGAAAAATTGAGCTCTTGCTTCTTTAACATATGGTTTTGATTTTCGATAATATTGTGCTTGATGTTAGTTGTATGAGTGATATGATTGATGGAAAATGATTGATGATTAGCGGAAAATTGTTTGCAGTCATCAGTCAGTATGTGCTTAACAGTCACTATATCACTACAGCTATGGCATCAGATATCCGTGTGTGAGTTTGGTGTGGCTGATTCGGAGTATTCTGATTATTCTTTCGTATGAATATCATTAGTACAATAATAATAACAATCATAGACACTTTTTACAAAATTTTGATGAACTGTTCTGATTCCATCTCTAACCAAGTTTTCTGTTACTCTTGAAGTACTGCAGCTGACTTCTGCCTTCGTTATATTGTATAAAACCTTATTTGCAACTTCCTTTTTATTGTTGACGCTCTCCGCTATTTAACTTTCCGCAATAGTTTCGAATTTTCATCCGCCACGTCGCTTAACAGCTAATTTCAACTTCAGTATTGAACTATTCGGCACAAACCATTAGTATTCCTCGAAATATCACCCTTCTGCCCCGTCATGGTCCCCTGGACGACTTCTACGGAGCTGTATAGGTTCACCTTTACGTACCACTTGAGCTGAAGAAAGAGAAATAAGTTTGGTGGTGCCAGATCAGGACTGTTGGGTTAGCTTTACTAGGAAAACGGGAAATTAAGCTGGACTTGAATAGGGTGAATATAATGGAGGGGAGAGAGGAGGGCAGATGTTTTGGTTGTGGAATGAAAGGCCATCAGGTAGCGGGATGTAAGGCAAGGAGAGTAGAGAAGATAAGGGAATGCTGGCTATGTAAGAGCGTGGGGCACATGGCCAGAGACTGTCGGCAAGAGTGAGTAGTTGGAGGGTACTGGAGGATGAGGAAAGCGAGACGACTATAAGAGGAGGGAGAAAGGAATTGGTGGAAGAGTGGGGATGGAAGTGGACGAAGGCCGAGGCAGAAAGAATGAGGAAGACAGTGAGGGAAGAGATAGGAAGGGGACTTGGACATGATGTAGAGAAACTGTATGATGTGATATAGGGCTGCAGGAGAGAAGAAAGAAGGGCGCAAGTGGAGGGCTAATTACTGGTGAAATGAGGAAATAGAGAGTCTGTGAAGGGAGTGTAAGAAGGAACGAAGACGATTGTTGAGGGGAGAAGTAGGGATGGAGGGAAAAGGTGGATATAAGGAGAAGAAGAAGGAGCTGGAGTGCAGGGTGAAGAGGGATAAAAGAAGAAAGTGGGAAGAGTTACTGGGGGAGTTGGAACACAACCCATGGGGGAAGGCGTATGAGGTAGCGCTGAAAAGAATTGGTGGAAATAGGAACGGGGTGCTAGAGAAAGATTGGGAGGAAGATATTATGGAGAAGTTGTTTACAGGGGTAGAAGAAGGTGTGGAGGGCAGAATACTAGGGAGATAGGGAAAATGAGAGATATAAGGTCGGTAGAGAAGTGGGAAGTAGGGGAGGGGGAGAGAAATGTTAGGATAAGGAAAGCCCCAGGGATAGATGGCATGAGAGGTGATATGGTGAAGAGGCCGTTGGATGACAATGGGAAATGCTTTTTGGAACTGTTTAACAGAATACTGAGGGAGGAAGAATTCCCGGAAAAGTGGAAGGTGGCCAGGGTGATCCTTGTGAAGAAGACGGGTAGGGATGGGAAGCGGGCGGGGGACTACAGGCCCATCAGCCTGCTGTGTGGATTGGGTAAATTGATGGAGGGGATAATAAAGGTTAGTATTGAGGAGGAAGTTGATAGGAATGGGGGTTTTAGGGGAAACGGGAAGTCATGCATCTCAGCGCTGGGCAGGGTGGTGGACTTGGTGCAAAGGGCTAGGCAGGGTAACGGTAGGAATAAGATATTGGCCCTGCTTGTGTTCTTCGACGTGGGGAACGCGTTCAACAGTGTCAGTTAACGGGCGGTGTTGAGCGCGTTGACAAAGCTCGGAGTAGGGGAGGGGCTAGTTAATCTAGTAGAAGACTACCTGACGGGGCGTGCGATAGTGGACACTAGGGGGAGAGGGTATGGGACGGAGATTGGAGTGCCCCAGGGTTTGGTTCTGGGACCGACGCTTTGGAAGTGTGGAGAGGTGGAGATAGAAAGAAAGGCGGAGAGGATGTGTAGGAAGATTGTGGAGAAGATAGAGTGGTGTGAACTGGAAGTGGCTGAGGATGAGACGGTGGGGCTACTGTTGAAGGGGCGGAGCAAGGCAAGGGAGGTGGTGGTGATGGTAAAGGGAAAGAAAATTCGGATGGAGGAAGCGGTGAAGTATCTGGGGGTGTGGTTGGATAGCCAATTATTCTTCAAAAACCTTATGTTAAAGGCTGCACAGAAGGCAAAAGTAAGGGCAGCGTGGCTGGAAAGATTGATGGGTAATGTGAAAGGACCGGGAGAAAGGAAGAGGAGGATAATTGGTAGGACAGTAGAGCAGAGTATGCTGTATGTAAGTGTGGGGTGAGAAAGCAGGGGTGAATGCGAGGGCTAGACCACTACTGCGGGTGCAGAGAGGAATACTTCTGAGGGTAGTGCAGGCGTACAGGACTGGCAGCACCAGTGCTGTCACGGTCCTATCCATTGGACTTGATGGCTAGAGCTAGACAGAAACGCTGGAGGGGTGCGAGCAGAGAGGAAGTACAGGAATGGATAGATGATGAAATGGAAAAAAGGTTGGATGAGTATGAGGTCGCGCTAAAAGGAGCGATTGGGAGCAGGAGAAATTGGGTGAGCCGGAAATTTGGAGAGGTGAACTACTTCTTGACGCAGGTGCTCACAGGGCATGGGTCGAGAGTGGGTTACCTTCACAAGATTGGGAAAAGAGAAACTGGAGTGTGCGAGAGATGTGAAGTGGAGGATGATGTAGGACATGTGTTTAGATGCTGGAAGAATGAGGAAGTTTTGAAGAAGTTAGAAAATAAACTGGGAGAGGCGGTGTATTGGGAAAATATGGTGGATATTATGTTGAGGGGCGAGGAGGAATGGATGGAGATAAGTGGCGTAGTAGAGAGCATGATTAGGGGAAGAGAAGGACTCGCTATGGCATGAGAGAGGTAGGAGTGGTAGAAGGAAGAAGATGATGGAGAGTGTGTGAGGGACCGCCACCCATCTTGACGTATGCTAGGGTAGTGATTCCAAGGCGGGAGTAACAGCGAGTTTGAGGTGGGTTTGGTTTGTAGGCATCTCCGTGGGGATGGTGCAGCATGACACGTTGGCCTGGTGAGATTCCAAGAAACTGTGGTATCAACTACCTCTGAACAGCACCTCGACGGTCAAAATAGCTGCAGGGTTTGACCCTTGACTTGTTAGGTTGTTGATTTGCTACTTGGCGCACTTGTTTGTAGTCTCAGGGCCGACAATGTCATTGTCAATGAAATTCGGGTTTTCTTGGACACAGCTCCGACTTTAACGGGATGTAATTCACATTTTGTTCATCACTCAAGATCATTTACGACAAAGTCTGACTTTATACTTCAAGCTTGGCATCAAAATCAATTTAAATGTTATATTATACCGGATGTCCCCATTAAAAACTAGTTGGGGTCACGTGACCAGAAGTTAGAGGAGAAATGGAAGACTTTTTATAACGAATATAAATAGTATTTTATCGGCTACACGTAAGTTCAACAAACAACCGTCACAAGTATAGCAATTATCGCTATTAGTTACAATTTGATATTTTGATGATAATTATCACTTGAAAAGAAGGTGTTAATTTGAAATAAGTAATTATCGTTTACGATAATTTGTCTATAAACCGTATAGGTACTATTTGAGAATATTTTTTAGCGTCTCGGTGTTATTGGTCAAAATTAAACAGGAAGTGTGACTTATTGCAAAATAGCCAGTGAAACTACTGTTTTGCATGATGGAAATGTTTTGTATGTTTGAACTGAATCAAGTGCTAGAGAACCGGATAATTGAAAATTATCTGTTGTTAAGTGCTTAAAACAACACAAACTTTACCGTCTGCAACGGTGTCTCTAGAATACTTGCACAGAATAAAATCATAGCAAGAAAAAAACTTCTTGTCAGGAGTGGAAACATTCCACAGAATTAATTTTATCCAAACAAAACTGTATAAGCTCAATGCATTTCCAAAATGCACTCAAAGAATTATTATTAATGATATAATTGGTTAATATTTGTTAATACACATGATAATTATAGAACAATTGAGAAACCCGGCTGCCGGGACCTAAATATTACAATCCAAATCTCGGCAGCCGGGATTTTTCATATATTAGTTGGAAATTACTGATGATAGGATTCATAAGATACAATTAAAATTCCTTTAATTTGCTTTGAGAAGTTTGATTATCACCATAAAGGACTGAATTTCAATCAAATAAAATTACACTGGAAAAAATAGCTTTTCCTACGATCACATAGGAAAGTGGCATATATCGCACTGTCTAGTTCTATGGAAAATGGACTCTATTCATACGCGTACGAGAAAAAAACTTATCTGTACGTGTACGGATAAAAAAGCTGTAAAATGAATTTTTATTAAGAGTAACCACTGGCAAGCTGTCAAATATATAATTTTTAATTAGATTCACCTATCTAATATCTAAATTTAAAGCGATCTATTTGAAAAGTGAAATTTTTGTCATTTTTTTGATTAAAAAAAAATTTGGGCGCAGTCGAGGATCAAACCCGAGTACTCTTCGTCATAAGTCCGATGTTTTGTACCAACTAGCCCAAATCACCTGTTATAATAGTAGGAAAATGTAATCATCTTGAAAGGTATTCATGATAGGTATATATGATGAACAATAATAATTTCACTTTCAATTTCTATAATTATCCAACCAATTGATAATTGTAATTACCTACCTATATTATAAAGTTAAACTACCTGAATTTCTATCACTATTGATAGTCATTGTTAATTTTGAAATCAATTATGTTGACTTTAATTGTAACATTTTCTGTATTAATATGTCAGATGTTGATTACACATTATTTGGTGAAATTATCACGTGATCGTAGGAAAAATACTGTTCATTACTCGTGCGAAAGTGGAAAAGTGTGAAAAATGTCACTTTCCGCACACGTTATGGAATATACTATTTCGTCACTTTTTGCTGAAAATATCACCAAAACCCCCATAGCATGGCAGATTTTGTTTGAAAACTTCCAAATAACAATAAAGAGGACTGGTTTCAATCAAATAAATCCTAGACAGAGATAAAATAAGCTACTTTTTCTCATTTTTTTGAAGCAAATAAGTATGGTTTGTATCTATTTGATGAAAAACACTAGTTTTTCGTGTCATTTGAATGTTTCAAAGCAAAATCTGTTGTTTCTTGAATCCAGATAACTTTTATTCATGAATATATTTATGTAAATTGAAATTATTCAAGTTAACGTACGAGAACCTACTTTTTATTTCATTTACAGGCTACAAACTTCAATTATTATCAGGTTTATAACAAAACATAGAATTGTATCGACTCAAGCAGCTACAAAATCTTATAAAATGTTCATTGAGATCATGGTTTCAAACAGCCCAGATCTACTGGTTCAATTTCTTTTTATTTTTAACGATGTACTCTAGAATATTTCATGCTTCATTTGTGAAGTATCTGTTGTAGGACTGGTATAGTTTGTCTCAAAATATATCGTCTTCGCCTCAGCCAGCAATCATAAGATTAATGTGCCAATTGCGATAAATCATATGGATAATAGCTGCTGAAGAAGAGATCGCCAGTGGCGGACTATTTAAAATCATTTTAAAAAGTATCAAATTCACAAATATTTCATCATACATCTTTTGTTTTTTTATTTAATATGTGAATACCATTTCTCTAAACCATTTTCTTCTTCCTCCTGAATGAGACATTATTCGTTCGTATTTAGATTATTGCGGTCAAAAGCGAAGACGATACACTTTGAGACAAACTTATACTTTTCCAATACTCCGTAGATCACACTGTTAGTCAAATTACATTTTAAAATTGATAAGTATATAAAGTAGTTAGTTGTCAGCTCCCTTTGTATTAGTTTCGCAATTTTGTTTTGTTATAACGATATTAATTGATGAATGAAGAAGTTTGCATGTCCGTGTTGATTCCACTGATTATTTGAAGTAAATATAAGAAACGTTCAAAATTTAGGCTTCAATAATCTAATCCTTTGGGCCATCCTCGTTTTCTGATTTCAATGGGCATTTTAATTGCTAATGAAAACGAACACTGAAAATAGTCTAAAACGATTGAAAACACACAATGCTGCCGGGAGTTCGATTGTAATTTTCTGGCCCCGGCTGCCAAGAAAAAAGATTTCCCAAGAAGTGACCAAGAAGAATGAACAAATTTACATCTTCTCTATTTACTATTAGTATAAAAGTGTAAATAGAAGTTAACTCTATGAGACGTAGTTGTAAATTGATGGCACACAGTTAAGCATCTATATTTGATGAAGTTCGTTATTAGAAATGTTTTGATCTATACATAGTCAAGATTGGGATTTAAATTTTAACAGGTACGGTGTCAAATTAAGAGTTTTCTGTTGATATTTTAAACCTTACTATGAATACAAAATAGTAGAATGGGGTAAACAGATTGTCTAATTTTTAACTATGCGTTAAAATTTAATATTTGCTTACAAAACTGCTCCTATAGGTACTTAACTAACAATCTCAATAATCATAATTAGCATAGTTGGAATTTCAGTCACAGTGCATAGCAATCGACATTCATCATATTTTAAAGCAACATCATCGAGGAAATATTGAAATAACTTCCGATAATATCTGGATTATATATAGGTTTTTAATTATGTAAATAATTGTATACAATTTTCTATTCCATCATAGATAACCAAATTGTACTACATTCTATGAAATTATGTCGCATTTTTACGACGTAATTGATAATATTTTTAAGTAATGTCATGGATAAGGATGTTCCACGATGACGTTAATAATAACAATAAAGATAGCAGGTCATTTTCTTTTGAAAATTATTAATATCTACCAAGAAAAACTGCAAATTTTTTAGGATATGAAATGATATGATATGTAATTTCTTAACGTCAAATATGGTAAATAAGAAGTAGAGTTCATATAATACCCTTCTTGGTGTGCGTCAACGATTGTTAATGTACTTCTAACACATTACGTTGGAAGAAACGCAAAAAGGTAGGTCTATGATTAATCCTAATTAAAATATCACAATAATGAACCGTTTCAATGTATTACAAACGTTAAGCCTAATCTTTGACTTACAAAAATTTGATTGGTTGATGTTTAGATTACGCGCAAGTGCGACCTATCAATCGGAAGAAATTACAGCATTCAGAATAGGATGCAGACGTACCTTTCGTAGCGGCAATGTGTCTTACATCTTTTTCTAATGTCCCACTGACAGTTCTCGTCAGGTCCGTACTTTGTTGTTTACGGTCAATTATTGTTTATGAAAAGTGAATATTGATCTTATTATTACTTATATTTATTCAAACAATACAAAAATATGCCTAGATACAAACATCAGCATTTTGAAAATTTTCAAGTATTTTCAGTTAGAAAAAGAAGCTGGTGTTTATTAATGGTTTATTCCATGGCCTCTACGAATTTGGCTGAATACAAGTAATTCAATTTATTGAAAATGTAAAAAAATGGACTATACAATGCATGAAATGGGAAAATCTTATCACTAAACAATCAGTTATTATAACAAATCATACAATGAATAAATCGTTTTGAATGCATTTATTTTAATGAACAATATAATTATCATTTCTATTAACAGTGATAAAAATTATACACTGTATAGTATAATGATATAAAAAGCACAAAATTATAAATAATAACTGGAAAAACGCTAAAATTCGGCTTTTATGGACCTTACAAACAATAACAAAAGTAATATAAGTGAACAAACAAATGTATATGAATATATTTCTTCAGTGCGAAGTAATGGAAAATTCTCAACTCAGTTTGTTTTAATTTTATAATTACTTTTTGAACAAAAACTGTCCCTTGTCCTTCGATATCGCTGTATATGAATTATTCTTAAGAAATAATGTTTCCTCGTTATTATTGTTCCAATAATAATTATTCCTTGATAAATATTTCTAGTTAAATGGTAATGGTACGAAATTATGTATGATGGAAGTTTGTGTTAAAATTTAATATTTAAGATTTAAATATGTAAATATGAGTTTATTTTAGTTATGGCTCATTTAATATAATATCTTATCTACTCAGTTCATCCTTAAAACATAATTTTATTATACCTCCTTTTTAGTTGCTTAAATTTCTTATTTTTCAAAATATTTTTGGTAGCTTATATCCTCAATTTGAATGTCGTAGTGACAACCTTAATTACCAAATTTCCAGAAAGTTATAGATTTTTTTACACTTAGAGGATCAATAAGTATGATTGCATTTTAAAACAAAATACCAATGAAAGTTCTGTAAAAAAATCGAAATTTCACGATGTAGTTATACTACACCAATGCACTTCACGCTCTCTGACGTGCGTTTCGATAAACAAGGAATCGTCTTCAGGAACCGAATATAAAACTTATAATACAGTGTGAAACAGCCAAATGGAATAAATCCGATAACGAATCAATAAGGGCGTGCTGGTAAAAACGATTGGACACGTCTGTATTCGCCTGTATCCCAAAGAACAATTAGCAAAATAGAAAAGCAGTTCAGCAAGCTTGATCATGTAAGACAAATATAAGAAAGGACTGCCAATGCAGTAAGTAATAATGAGAAATTGGATAATATTACGCTTGAGTTTCAACAAAGCCCACATAATTCTCAACGAAAAGCAGCCACACATCAATTTTTCGAATATTGAAGGAAAGTAAAATGCATCCCCATAAAATAATGCCAACTTAAGAGCTCATCGAATACAATAATCACGATATGAGAACGTATTTTTGTGAAAAAATGATGGCAATGCTAGATAACAACGTGATCCAATTAGAATACCTTTTGTTTTCTGATAAGAGCACATTTACACTCCACAGTCATGTTAATCGTCAAAATTGCCGCTATTGGTCTAATGAGAATCCTCACTGGATAAGAGAAACACATAGGCAATCTTCTCAAAAAGTTAATGTTTGAGCAGAAATTGCTGGAAATAATATCGTAGGTCACTTCTTCATTGATGGCAATTTGAATGGAGATAAATATTTAGAACTGTTCCAGAATAATGTCGTACCAACTTTGACAAACTTATATCCTGATCCAGCAAACCCACAAGTTCCTGCCAATACAATATGGTTTCAGCAAGATGGAGCACCGCCCCATTACCAAATCAATGTTCGGTAATCCAACAATAATTGATAAACATCACAATCAACAAAAACTGAGATGCAAGAATATCATCAAGAGGATAGATTGAAAGATTTTCCAAGTAGCATGATCAACGTTTATGACTGGGGTGGCGGTGGTAATTCCGACACCAAAAACCCTCCTCCTCCTGTTTAATCTGAAAAGTCTGATAATCCAACACGAATTTTAGACTGTGGACGTATACCTACCTGAGCTTGTTACATAATCGTCTACATTTTTCCCGCTATTTACTGATTGTAGGTTAACATTTGAAATCAGGCAATCACGCGTCCATATTTTCAACACCTTATTCCTTCTTCAATCACTTTCCTTCCCCTTATCGATAAATTAACCACTGATATGTGTCATATTATAGTTGCGATTTAAGATTAACATAAACATTAGCTATTGTGTCGAAAAATTTGGAAAGGTCGTTGAAAAATGAGTTCGAATGCACTTTTAATTTTCTTAAATTCGCTCTGGTTTAATAATAGTATATTATGCAACGATCATGTAACGCCTTTAGCTCGTTTCGTATCCCGGTTAATGCTCGTGTATTGATAACCATTACATGAGAGTGGCATACACTATTTTTTCCACGAAAAAATTTGATTTAAAATAAATATATAAAAAATGTACTGCCCGGGATGTACAGATCGAAAAAAACCTTATGCGAAGCCTTTATCCACTGCGCCACAGGGCCATACGGTTTATGTTAAGCATAAAGCGTATGAGTATGTTACTGTTATAAAATACTGGTAATAAATTATTGTAAACAAAAATAATAAGTTTTAATATGTATTCCTTGGTCATTGAGTATTTTCGGTCTGGTGGTCGACATTTCTTTTAAAAACTAACGCAAAAGATTTAAACTGTCATAAAACACTGTCAAACATTCTACAGAAAATATTGGGTCTGCCTACTTGGGTATTTGAAAATCTACATTTCCATTGGTCAATTTTTTAGTTCCATAATGAAAACCAGTGTTATAATGAGTATCATTATGTAACTGAAAATTGGCATTTAATCAACAACTTATAGTATGGGAGTAGGATAAAAATTGGATAGTTATGTTTAAAACAGTCGAACTCCATTTTCATACCACTTTCGAAAACTTTCAGCTTCGTAGGAGATAGCCATGATAGTAGAAGCACGGAAAATTTGAAAGTTAAACGTGAAGTATCGTAGTTCGATTCCCCACTGTGGTGTTTTCAATATTCAAACGTGTTATGAAAATGGAGTACCTACTACTTTTTTAAACATAATCATACATTTTTTTATTAAACCAAATTGAATTAAAGAGAATTAAAATTGCATTTAAACTGATTTTTCAACGACCTCTCCAAATCTGATTTTATTTTTCATGATAGCAATTTGGTAAAAAAGTTAGCTCGCGTTTGAAGTTTTGTACAGAAATTTCTTTGTCGCATCTTATAAATAACACAGTGTATAAGTACAGCTTATCAAAAGATTAAAGATGAAACCACATTAATTTGTGTAATGTTTTCGTAATTTATGAGCAATGAAGTGCTTCGTTCATCAGAGCAAGTGACAGTAGGTACATCAAAATTAAATTGATGGTTGATCTTCGAGATTAGTAGAATTAGTCTTATTGAAAAAAATTATAAAATAATCACGTAAATGTAGGTCTAGATAAATTTTGTCATATATTTTTGCGTGGAAGATTAAATGATAATGATAATGCCAAGTTCCAAGCAAATATAAGTGTGAGATGATGTGTAATTTATTGAGCATGGTACAAAGCTCGGATTGAAAACATTATTATACTGGAGACAATATGCTTAACGACCAATAATCACTTATGGAACTATGATGGGAAGCAAACTCTCCAGAATTAAAATACTATAGTCACCAAACTTATTATGGAATTTCACTTTAATTTTCACCAGTGTAGCAATATGGATTTTGTATTGAAATATCTATAATTATTACAGGAGCATTGAAAGCATGTCCAACAGCACCCATGGAAGTGGATTTCAACTTTACGCCACTACATATGCTGCTGAAAAGGTCAAGATAAGTAAAGATGGAATCATGAAGAAAACCAAATCCGCGCTTTTTATAAATCGGAGAACCTGGGACATGTCACAGAATAGTATGATGAAAAAGTATATTCAGTAACAAAAAGTAATGGGTTTCCAACACCATTACGGCTTTCAAGCGAAAGAAGGGACTGGGATAGTAGTGTACGGAAGAGGAACCAACAAACACTCTGGTTTCAACTAAAAATAATCATTTCAGATTATCTAAAAATCTAAAGCATCAAGAACGGGTTTATGACATTTTTTGCATAAAATAAGGATCTCAGCTGCAGTTTTTGTATCATGGAGTTGAAGTCCGTATCACGATATACTTACTCACGGTATGCTGATTTCTACTCCAAACTCGCCTTTGTCTAGTTTCTTATCCCAGTGACACCTTTGTTAAGGAGTTTTGTATAATAAATAAAATATAATGGTATAAATATGAAATATAACATATTTATAATATAATGGTTTTTTTTTAATTTCGTTCACCCATAAATATTTCTGTTGATATACAATATGTCCCCCTAAGTTGGAATCATATGGAAAACTTTTTTATTATTAATTTTAGGACGAAAAGTTATTCTCCATAAAAAGTTCTGCATTATCTAAAACCTAAAATACAGTCATCAAACATCAATTTTTTCCGGTCTTATACGAGGTTTGTCAAAAAATATGAGTTTTACTCAAGAGTAAAGTATCTTCAAATTTGACAATATCGAAAAATGTTAAATGTTACTGGGAAAAGTTGGATATGTCGAAGCATTTAGTATGAGTAAAAATTAAATTTGTTCGATCTAACATTAATGTGATGTTAATTTATAACTTAGTGTTTGAAAGTATTTTATTATTTACAAAATAAATGATTTTGCACTTATTTCGAGTTTTAAATGCAAAATTATTGAAAAACCTGAAAAAACTTAAGGATTATCATGTGTTTCGTAATCACAATTGATGATCATTCGAAATTGACATTAGTAAAAAATAGAATAATCTGAAGTTTCAATTTAAATGAATGTAATTAATTCTGATCAACTTTTTTCAGTAACATTTTTCGATATTGTCAAATTTGAAGGTACTTCACTCTTGAGTGAAACTAATATTTTTTGACAAATCTCGTGTACGACTGAAAAAATTTGATATCTGATGACTGTAATGGGTTTTATATAATGCAGAACATTTTATGAGGAATAACTTTTCTTCCTAAAACTAATAATAAAAAAGTTTTCCATATGATTCCAACTTAGGGGGACATATTGTATATCGCACATCCAATGGGCGGTTCTAAAAAAAAGGGAATTGAAAAGTCTCGCGCCTCCCTGTATTATTACTATTACTACTATACCAAAAGGTCGCCAGTTTTTGCTTTGTCGGATTTTTAAAGAGAATACACCTTACCCAGCACCAGCAAGCCGGTTGGTTTAGGAAAGCTGTCTCATTACTTTACCAAGTTAAACCTTACCTTGATTGTTTAAGTTACCTCTGAATTGCAGCACCATAGCTAAACTGATGTTACGCAATTTCTAATTTTCTTTCCATTAAATAAACTCAAAAACTATATTCTTGGTTCCAAAAACGTACACCCATGTATATTTTCAACATTTGTATGATCAATAATTAATTTTTTGTATTGGCACCTAAAAGTGAAGTTTTTCCACAGTTCTAGCATTTTAACACTGAACTTTACTTTACCTAATGTGAAATAAATGCATGATGATAATAATATATATATAAATATATATAATGCTAAGGAGAAGTAGTGGGTCTTTTATAAATGAAATATTTATATACAGAATGAGTTTTAAGTATGGAAAGCCTCAATTATCTTGCCTGTGAGTTTGTGAGGTATTCATATTATGACCAATTTTTCGGTAGTACCTATTCCTATGTTGTCAAATTTCCCGTTTTTCTGGAAATATGATAAACTTTGTTATTCCAAATAGAACTACTTTTTTTATACTTATTACTTTTTATTTTTGAAGCTCTAAGAATTACTTAATAATATAATTTGAGAGTTATAGCTAAATTTATATCATATCAGTTGAAATGATACAAGATGGCTATAATTGTATAAACTGGTTTCATTTTTATGATCTAATTTATTTTTTGACAGAAATCCTAGGAAAAAAATCTGAAGAACAAGAAAATGACAGTACAGTTTTTACACCTACACGTGGATTGAAGAGCAGAATACAAGCTTTAGAAATGAAATACCTGAGAGCCGTGGAAGGTATTAGAATAGACAGAATAAAGAATGTGGACATGAAAATAAAATACATGCTGGATATATAGAAGATGTACAACTGAGCTGGTGGTGACTTCTAAACCGAGTGGATGATACTAGACTAGTTGAAACTCTAACGGAAACAAAGCCGATTATTGAAAGAGGAAGAGGTAGACCAAAAGAATCTTAGGTTAACGACATAGTCGACATATTCCAGGAGGAAAAAACTATGGAAGCAAAACGATTGCCAACAAATGGGACATAATGAAAAACTTTTGTTGAAGAAATCCCAGAATAAGGTCTATGAGTGACATGAGTGAAGACAAACGCAGTTGATGTAGAGCAAGGTTTATCGAAACCATGACGCAGGAAACCGGCTTTAAGTGAAGAATAGTTATTTAGGTAACAAGTCCCGAAAGTGATATTTCACGGGATGAGTAGGCAGTTTCCAGGGCGAGTAATAGGCGAGTCCCGTAAAATCACTTTCGGGTAGCGTTACGTACTATATTGTTTTTGCAGTCGTTAGTTGATGGAATAATAATAATAATAGGGATAGATACTATAAATACTACTTATGTACATTAACTGTACAATTATAACAATTAGCAGCTTCACTGATTTCATGTGGAATAATTATTTCGTCGTCACTTTGTCACGTTGTCGATTTCTATTTCTGGATCGGAAAATTGAAAATCCAGTTGAACTATAAAAAAATTAATTTTGACAAGCGATGTCATAATAAAAATTCCGTAAATTTTGTTGCTAAGGCCGCCTATATAGATATTTAAAATTATTCCGAAAGTAAGAAAATCGTCCCAAAAGTGAAAAAAAAACATTCCGAAAATAGCTACTTTCGATACGATTTGTGTGAAGTTTCATTTTCGATTTAATAAATCATACCGAAAGTTCTATTTTCGGGACGGCTGCAGAAAAAAAATCTTTAGATATCTTTGTCGATTTTAAAGATGGTCCACCTTTACGTAGTAATAAATGGGAGCTCCAGAAAACATGAAGCAGAAGCGGCTACAGCAGATGCTCGAAATTTTGATCACGTTAAGATAAGAAGTTTTTGCAGCTACTACCTAATTACTAATTGGCAGATACGGTGTTTTTTAAGCCCAGTGAATCCATATTAAGTAATCTAGAACGCATTATTTAGTTTTCCGAGAAAGCTGACTCTTAACTTGGATATAAAATATAATTAGTTTCTAATTATTATTAAATGCAGCTGAAGGTGAGATTATTTTCCATAGATCCATTTGAAATAGGATCAATGAATTGTTTATTTCAGATCACAAATAATTACATAACATTAAATGTACCTAACTTCTGTCATTCTGACGATGATACCTTGAATATAGGAATAATTATCAATTTTTAAATTTTCATATATTTTTTATTGAAATGGGTTTAATTAGAAAATTTGTCTCACTGATAGTGATATCCTATAAACGTTTGAACTCATAAAAACTGTGTCATTATCCAACACAATTGTAATTTATCACAATATTTATCTAATATTGTAATAAACACTTGTCGTTTAATTCAATAATTGATAATAGAGATTATAGGATTTAATAAATCACACAACGTTAATTATTTAATGCACCTTACCGATTATTTATGAAAGAAAAAATATTATGTTGTAATCACTTAATTAATAAGATATGAAGGAAAATTTAAATATAGAACGACCAAAATCGTATAGACAATGTTTGTATATGAAAATTTTCATTTCCTAATTTTAATCAATTCTAGTTTTATATTTTAATACTTAATAATTATTATGTTGTATTCATGGACTATTATTGGCTATTTAATGTGGACTTGGAAATGTAATAGTATTTGCTAGGGACAAAAGGTTTCATCCCCAAAATTACTTTTTTTTAAATCAAATTATTGAAATTTCATACACTGGGAACTTAGAAATGTAGAGTAATGCATGAATTAATTTTTCACTTTATTAACTCATCAATTTCCAGGAAATTATTGATAATTTATTTTTTAGGCAAAATAGCTCCCCCAAAAAAATATGAGACGACTGCAGCTTTTGAAGAAAATGTAATAAATATTTTACAAAGTCTTCAAGCCTTAAATGACATGTACAAAAATGTCACACCTATTAGATATTAATATTATGATACATTTGTATAGAGAGTGTCCCAGAATGTGATCCTGTGTCTTAGTGCACCAACTTGTATAGTATGACCCACATTTAAATTAAACCAAACTAAGGGCTTGCAGAATAGCATTTGCATTCAAAATTTTAAGAAGCCCGCTGGAAACTTAATTTTAAGATACCTCTAAATTTTAAAGGATTTGCTACAGAATAGACTCCACAGTAAAGTATAAGAAAATATGGAAAACATTATGGAAGCAAAGCGATAAACAATAAATAGGAATTGATGAAGAAATCCCAGAACAAGGTCTAATATCAGAAGATGAGTAGAAACGTCAAACGCAGTTGGTGCATTGAGAGGTTTATTGATATCATGGAGCAAAAAACCGGCTCCAACCGGCGGAAAAGAAATCATTAGATTAGCCAAGGTAATTGGGGCGCTGCAAACTTGAAACTAACTTTTAACATGAATATAAAATATAATTAGTTTTTGGAAATTATCACCCAAATGCACTTGAAAGTGGAATTTTAATCATAAAACCATTTAAAATTGATCTAATTTATTTTTTATTCCAGTTCATCAATATTTACCCAAAATGTCTGCACTTGAATATTTTCTCTCAAAAAGTACTTGTAATTTATAACAATATTTATCTTATATTGTAATTGAGACTAGTCGTATCATTCAATAATCGACAGTAAAGATTATTGGATTAAATAAATCACACATAACTCATTATTCAATACACCTTCCCGGTTGTTTATAAAAGAAAAAAAAATATGTTGTACTTACATAGAATAAACAAAATATAAACCCACAACACAAAATTAAAGGAACTGCTTTGACAAAAAATTATGAAACCACTGTTATGTTCTAATTTGTAGTGAACTCACAATAACTTTTTCACAGGAGTGGTACAATAATGGACAATTTAAATGGATAACGACCATTATCACAAGAACTGAATAGAAAATTTACAAAAAAAAATTGCGCGCTCGCGTCTAGTCTGTAGCCCACACAACCAATTGATTCATTACTTTGCTATATATTTAATTGATCTGTAGCGATCAAAATGATTTAATAGACACTCGATTAGTTTTTACTTTTATATTAGAAGGAGTTCAATTCGTTTTGACTGGTGGAGTGAGAATCTTTTATGGTGTAAAGAACTTGTCACTCCATTTTCTACAATATCTCTGTCCTTGCTTAAACGCTCGGTGAGGTGGGGTAAACACTTGAAAATTAGATTAAATAAAGTACGATGAGGTGTCAATCAAGTTTAAATAATATCGACGACTACTACAGCTTTTGCTCGTAAAAAAGATTACAATAGACGAGTAGATATTCGCTAGTGGATGAATAAATTATTCAATTTTCTTATATAATCATTCAGCCGGGCTTCGAAATATCCAAACAAAAACTTTCTGAACTTTTTGAAAGCAAAGCTGGATTTGAATATTTTTCATTTATCCCATACTGTCTGGTGGATTCAGTTTACTGACTCCATTTTGAGTCCGCTAAGTGAGTTATCACAGTGTAAGAGCCAGTAGGCAGTAAGAGTATCCAAGATACAACAAAAACTACCTGCTTAATCGCTAGGTTCAATTAATTGAAAATATTTATATTAATTGTACATTTCGTCGCGTCGACTTTGAAGCAATATCATCACAAAGCTTCGTATAAATGGTTATACACATAGAGATATGGTTGGAATAATACCCTTCTTGGTGTGCGTCATCGATTATTGATATCTTTCTAACACATTACGTAGGAAGAAATGGAAAAAAGGCAGGTCTGTGAATAATCCCAAACAAAATATCACAATAATGAATGGTTTAAATGTATTACAAACGTTAACCCTAATCTTTGACTTTCGAAAATTTGATTGGTTCATGTTCAAATTACGCGCAAGCACAACCTATCAATCGAGAGTTCAAAATACTATGAAGGCGTTACTTCCGTAGAGGCATTGTGTTTCTTACGTCTTTTTCTACTGTCACACTGACAGTTTTCGACAGGTCTGTACTTTGTTGTTTACGGTCAATTATTATTTATGAAAAGTGAATATCAATCTTATTGTTTTATTTATTCAAATAATACAAAAATATGCATGGATACACAGAAAAACATCAGTATTTCTAAAGTTCTCAAGTATTTTCAGTTAGACAAATAAGCTGGTGATTATTAATTTCATGGCCTTTTCGAATTTGGCTGAATACGATCCTGATGATTTTATTGATCAAATTTAAGGTTAGCTATATGTCAAAATAGCAAATGAAATAAACGACATGCCGAAAACCCGGATTTACGTCACAATTGATGACGCACACCAAGAAGGGTATTATTTCAACCATACATTCAATAACTTTCTTGGTGTGCGTCATATATCGTTTGTGACGTATATCCGGATTTTGGGTTTGTCGTTTATTTATTTGCTATTTTGATAGAAAGCTAACTTTAAATTTGATGAATGAAATCATCAGGATCGATTCAGCCAAATTCGAGAAGGCAATGAAATTAATAACTACCAACTTCTTTTCTAACTGAAAATAATTGGGAACTTTCAAAATACTGATGTTTTTTCGTGTAACTAGGCACATTTTTGTATCATTTGAATCAACATAACAATAAAATTAATATTCACTTTTCATAAATAATAATTGACCGTAAGTAACCAAGTACACACCTGACGAGAGCTGTCCGTGGGACGGTAGAAAAAGACTTTAAGACACAATGCCGCAACGAAATGTACATTTGCATCCTATTTTAAATGTTGTAGTTTCTTCCGATTGATAGGTCGCGCTTGCGCGTAATCTCAACATCTAAACTAATCAAATTTTTTAAGTCAAAGATTTGGGTTGTAATACATTTAAACGGTTCATTATTGTGGTATTTTGATTAGGATTAATCACAAACCTGCTTATTTTTCCATTTCTCCCAACGTAATGTGTTAGAAGGACATTAACAATCGATGACGCACGCCAAAAAGGTTATTATATGAACTTTATCTCTATGGTTCTCCATCTCGTTTATTATTTACAAGTATTCTCAAAAATTGAGAGCAGCATGAATTGTTGATTGATATAACAGCCAAGAAGAATCAGCAAATATCGCTTGTCTGTCGTTGCAGCCAGAAAAATCAAGGAAGATGTATGAAGCAGCGTATCAATACTTCAAGAAATGGTGCTGAGCAAAGACTGCTACTGTAGTTTTAAAAACCGTGCTTTTGGCGTTTAAGAGAAATAATACAAAAAAAAAACAGAAAATATTGCTTGTTTATCGCTGCTACCAACTGCAATTTCCATTTTACCACGCTCCAAGTACCTAATACCTGAGAGAGATCGATCGGATATACCTTGTATGTATGTATCTCTATATTTTGAGGTGACATCCACTGAATCCACTGAAACCTGAAAAATCTATTGTAGGCACCTACCCTCTAAATTCTACTTAGTTTCTAAGCAAAGTCTCAGAAACTAAACTAGTAACTCCTTTAGTCCTATTAGGAAATACGTACCTCATATTAGGACAGCTTTATAGGTCTGCCATGTGTCTGCCT
The DNA here is from genome assembly GCA_910591675.1 of Galerucella calmariensis. Classification (NCBI taxonomy): domain Eukaryota; kingdom Metazoa; phylum Arthropoda; class Insecta; order Coleoptera; family Chrysomelidae; genus Galerucella; species Galerucella calmariensis. The sequence goes on from CAJUYG010001203.1 coordinate 56,985, forward strand.
AAACAGTTTAGGAAACATCTGAATTGACATTTCTCGGCTTCTCATTTTTAATAATATAGAGTAGAGAAAGATTGTTAATTGCTGGTTATTATTTTTAAAATATGCGAGCTGAATGTTTCGTAGAACGTGTCGAAATGATCGATAGCTCATCAGAGTCTGAAAATGAAAGACCCCGAAAGCGGGTAATTCGTCTGGGTAACAATGATTTTGAGACTCAGGACGATACGTCATTCCGGCGTTTTCAGTTACCTACATGAAACAACAATGTTACAAATATTGGGGAATATTGGAGATATTCTTGAATTTGAAAGTGATAGAGTAGTTACTACACTCTTTAAACTATTTAATCTAGTTTATGATAATGTTTCAATAGCAATTGATCGAGCAAACTTACTAAAGGAGAATCATCACACACATTTTCTTTATATTTACCTATACTACTAAATATCCCATTTTGTATGTTTACTTGAAGTTCTCATAAAATCCTAAAAGCAGAGCTGTGAATGAGAATTTTTTTTAATACACCCGGAATTTTATATCCGGCTTATTTATCGTTAATTGTGGGATTTGCAACGATTCGCAGCTAGCTAGTAGTGGTTCAGACTTCCAGTATGCAATGGGGAAGACCACCAATTTCCCAAAACATTATAATCGTGATCTCCATGCCTAAAGCACACTATAGGTATGATGTAATTATATCTGTATCTGTAGAGTAGCGAGGGTGAGTGTGGGCTCACAGCACTTAGGCCACATGTGACCCTCATTGTACATCCTCCCGAGGAGTTGTCCTCCTAGGTCATCGTCCATCCTGTCCTTCCCAGGAAGGTGGACAGTTCACTAGAAGACATCTCTTTCATATCGGCAGGTGTAGGCCAAGACTCACCGAACACACACTCTCTTATTGACGATAACTCTGGACACTCGCATAAGACATGCCAGATAGTTTCATCTTCCTGTTCACATATCCTGCATAGAGGAGTGTCCACTAGCCCAATAGTATGAAGGTGTCTCCTCAGTTGACAGTGGCCAGTCAGAAATCCTACTGTTAAACGTTAAACGTTCTGATCATCATCAAATATTTCTCCGGCGCCAGCTTACCAGGGTCGCCCAGGGTGATTCTGGCAAGACTGCATCCTTTGATTCCATCCCATCGCTTAAGGGATTGAGCATGGGTGTAACGTTTGGCTAGTGCCGCAATCATCGAAGTCGTTAGGCCGTAGGTGTCACTGACTCCTGGAATAAATACAATACAATAAATGAACAAGAAACTAAGATAGCTCAAAATTCTTCCGTGCTTAAGCCAGGAAGTTGAGTATTTAGGAATAATTCTGGATACTGAACTAATCTGGAACTAGCACCTGCTGGATAAAACGAACACAGAAAAAATGTCCCATTTTTCAGCAAAGGGATTGGATAGTTAGGAAAGAAAAAAATTTGGACAATAGCGTTGAACCTTCGTAGAATATAAGTCCATTGTATGCACTTTATGTGCCCGAAGTGTACCACGGTACAATTTTTTTGTTGCCATTCCTATTGCAATGTTTCATGAATAAAAAATATGAAGAAAATTGTGGTTTCGATTTCCAAAAAAATTTACAAAAAGAATACCTTATAAAGTTCCCAAATCTACGTCCATTGAAGAATTAATAAAATATTGTTTCCAGTCGACAATGGTAAAACTCTTCAATTCATTTTCAACAGCGGACTTAAAGCCATACTTTTCAATTAAAAATGTTATCGGATGAAAAATGTAGGTGTTTTCATTAAGTCATTTTTTATTTGGAAAATTTGAAATCTTCAATTGACTCTGAAAGATGTGTTGGTGTATGGCTTATTTAATTCTTTTTATTTCAAGGTTTTTTGTTGATATTGTTTATACAATTCACAGATGAAAACAAATTTCAACTCAATTGCCAGTTTAACACATCATAAATCTCAATTGAACTCAGAAGGAAAACATTATGTTATGTTTTTATGTGATCAAAATGAAACTACTTTTAAATCTACTATTAAGTAACTGTCTTTGCCATTACTTCCTTTTATGATTAAAGGAAGTTGACAAGCTCAATTTCGACATCATTATTGTACCATGAAACGCATGCTGTACTGTTTGTTTTTGTTTCAATAAAACCCACTTGTTACTGCAAACTTCAATTTCATATGCAATAATGAACCATTGTTAAAATTCGGGGATTCAAAACAGACATATCACTGTCAATACTACATAGTTGTATTATTGAGTACCATTCCCTTATTTTAATTTATTCAATTTTTCAATTTCAATTGAAATGAGTTTTTAAAGGGGAATTTTCAAGTTTGGTGAATATATCTGAACTGGATTCTTATAATAATAATTATAATAAATGTATCCATCCCCTCAGATCATATTTTACAAGTCATAGAACATAATATATATATATATATATATATAGCTGACAAATAATAATCAAGTGAAAAAACATTTGTGATATACAAACAGTGGTCAAAGGGATAGTTTTTTAAATGATTAAAATTGACTCTGCTTTTGATAGAATACGGAAGATGATTGTAAAATCTTGTTCCAGTATAGTAGTGACTAAAGTTTATAAAGGTTTGTAGAATGCCTAGAAACACAGAACTTATCACAAAGTTGGTAGAGTAGTTATGGAAATAGCTGAGAATAGTTATTTATGTACGTTACTTATGTACGTGTTAATAGCGTTAACACGTAAGGTCCATAAACGCTGTTTACTCCTGAAATACATACAATATTTTATGCACGTCCGTTTTAATAGTCATTTATTAATCAATATACAAAATCTTATGCACGACCGTATTAATGATAGTTTATTAATAAATATGTTTTATTTTCTATTTTTCACCTTTTGTGAGTAGGTTATTATAAATGTTTCAAGTGGGATAAATTTTATACCTCGATATTATTATAACTCACCCTGGATAACTATCTACCAAATCATTTGTATAGTTAAATAAAAATAATAGTTGGAGAGCTAGTAACACGTGTTTCATGGAGTGTTTGATGCACCTTGAAATTTTGTGCTATAGTATCGAATGGATAGCTGAGCAGGTAAGCAAGTGTTGGCAAGCCCTACCTGGGGACACCAGGTAGGTACTGCGCATAGGAGAAAGGTATAAAAAAATTTAGCCCAAAAAAAGTGTTTGATTCAGAGGCCAACAAACAGAAATCCAAATTTCAAAGCATATAAAATATATAATTAAAAAGGCAGACACTTTTGAGGGGGTTAACATATAATAAAAACACCCTCAAGTTTTTTTTTTTAATACAAAATGAAGTGTTTGATTCACGCTGCCATTTTAACAGCGTCTTAATTTCATATAATAAAAATTAATTACAAAAAGGCAGACACTTCTGTTGGGGTTTAATTATCGAAAAGCATGAAAACAAATATTAATTTCAATAGAAAGAGATAGGCAGCGCATAGTCGTGGATGTAAGCGAGAGTACCGATTACCGGCCTAGCTACGGTCAATATAATACCATTGTACAAACGATAAATGAAGATTTGTATTGTGCAAATCACGAGGAGGCCGATACAAAAATCATTTATCATGCTTGTCTCAACTGGAAAATGAGTCTGCTGCCAATATTTTCATAAAATCTTGTGAAACTGATGTTTTAATTATCATGCTTGGGAACATGGATCACCTGAAAAGTGATAACTTAAAAACATTTACATGGAGCATGGAGCTGCTAATAAGAGACGAATTATAAATATTATGCAGTTACATATTGAATTAGGGCCTACAGGTACATCAGATTTTGCAAGGTCAAGTTTCTTAGTATATTTTCGAAGAAGTTTTATATATTTTGTTCATTTAATGGACAGTAGTGACGATGAAATAGTTTCCGGAACACCACCGGAAATTTTTAAAGCAGCAAGAAGATGCAAAATTAAGTTTACTACCCGCCAAATCTAAGAGAATATACGATAAGGTCTACGATGAATTTGTTAGCTGGTGCAAATTGAAGAATGTTATAGATGGTAACTATACAGATGGTAACTATACAGAAAATGTATTTCTTGCATTTTTTCTGGAAAAGTCCAAATGCCGTAAGCCGTCATCTCTATGGTCATATTATTCGATGTTAAAAGCAACTGTAAATTTGCACAATAATATAAACATCGTTAGATATTCAAGATTGACAATATTCTTAAAACGGAAATCAGACGGTTATAAACCAAAAAAATCAAAAATTCTAACCAGGGAAGAAATGGAATTATTTTTAGTAGATGCTCCAGATAATTTATATCTTATGATGAAAGTAAGTTAATTGTTTTTTTTTTATTTAAGAGTATTATGTTAATATGATTATTTATTGTAGGTTGCACTAATTTTTGGTATTTGTGTCGTCGAGAGGAATTAGCTAATATTTCAATCGACGATATTCAAGATTTAGGAACAAAGTTATTGGTAACCATACGAGCATCTAAAACTAAAATTGACCGCATTTTCAGTGTGATTGACAAAGAGCAGGAATCACCAAGTTATCTCGACTTATATCGAAAATATGCTTCACTACGTACGACAAATACCAACCACGGACGTTTTTTTGTGTATTATCGCAATGGAAAATGTTCCAGTCAGGTGGTTGGAAAGAATACATTTGGTCAAATTCCTTTTAAAATAGCAACTTATTTAAAATTGCCTACTCCAACAGACTACACAGGCCATTGTTTAGGCGATCTTCAGCAACTTTGTTAGCTAATGCAGGTGAGGATATCCTTAACATAAAGCGACATGCTGGTTGGAAGTCTACAACGGTGGCAGAAGGTTATATTGAAGATTCTGTGGCAAATAAAATGAAAATCGCCAAAAAAAGTGTCAATGCTGATATGCCTTCTACTAGTCGCAAAGCTGAATTTTCAAATTTACATACCGATTCTTTTGAGCATACACCTTCCAGCAGTAACCCAAATCATACGGAGTTAGTAGAAGTTCGTAGCAACTTACAACAGAGCAAGGTAGCAAATCCCAACATTTCTATAAGTAATTGTTCAAATTGTGTTATTAGTATAAAATTATAAGTGTGAGGATCTTATGTTTTGGCTTTTATAGTATACTAAGTATCAGAACGGTAAGGGTTGTTTAATAAGATAACTTTTAATCTATTCATTGATTTTAAATTAATATTTTGAACTGTTGACAAAATTATTCCTCACGCCTATGGAAAATGTCCCGGTACTGCTGGAAGCTCATTGCGTCCTACTGGAAGGACATTCAAATTAAAAAAGAGCGTCCTTCCGGCAGGACCAATTGGATTGTCCAATTTTGCTGGAGACCGGTATTACCCTTAACATTCGAAATGCTTATACCATTTTTTGCGCGATCATATTGAAATATTCGAATTTCGAATAAAATAATTTAAATTTCTTCAAAAGGAACGAAATGTCAAAAGTGACATTTATTGATAAAACGTCCAGCACTCTGTCCTGCCGGAATCCTCTTCCAGAAGGACAGCTGGACAATCCAATTGGTCCTGCCGGAAGGACGCTCTTTTTTAATTTAAATGTCCTTCCAGTAGGACGCAATGAGCTTCCAGCAGTACCGGGACATTTTCCATAGGCGTGAGGAATAATTTTGTCAACAGTTTAAAATATTAATTTAAAATTAATGAATAGATTAAAAGTTATCTTATTTGTACGACATTGATAACTTCTTTTTCACAAAATTAAATCTCACTAAAATTAACAAAAAGTTAATTCTTAAATTATTAAAAAAACTACAAAAATTCTCAAATGAATAAAAAAACTAAATTCTCAAATGAATAAATAACTCAATTCTCAAATAAATAAATAAAACTAAATTCTGGAATAAATAGAAAAATGAGAACAAAAAGTTTTTTTGCGGTAATCCGGGTAAGACGTGACAGTAGTAGGAGAACAAAGAATAGCGTTTTGACCGCAGGGTTCACAAAAGTAACTTGTTTTTTGTTGTTTGTGGTGAATACGAAAACAAGTATTTTCTGCATCGGAATCAAATAATGCTTTAGCAGCCACGCGGTCGCATATTTTAAAGCTCATCTTCTCGCACGTCTATGCATTCAGGAGACAACCTTCACTCGCTAATAATTTGTTAGTTACTAAACAGATTTTGATGAAATTTTCACAATAGATAGGCAACTTTTCGCGCTGATTATTTTGAACCTATTTCCGTTCTTCTAGCAGTACCCGTTATATTCGAAATTGTGTAAGAAATTTTACGTTCTACCGGCAGGACGCTCTGTCCTGTCCGTAGGACGCCTGGACGTTCTATCATTATACTTCTCGATCAGTTTAAAATATAATTTGCATTTTGGTGAAATTGTTTTCATGCTATTTATTACTTTTTATATTGTTCTGTTCGATTCTGTTCATTAAAAAATATCAATCTTCTTATTTTTTTGTTTCTTTTGTGTAATGAATGAAGTAATATATTATTTAGGACCACTTAAATGTATGTAGGGCTAGGACGTAGTTTACTTACCGACGTCTGAACGGTAAGTAAATCACTTACCGACGTGTTAGACTTAGAAACCAGTAAACACAACCTACTGACCTGACAACCGATGCTGTAAATAAACAAAAAAGATGGATCGCGCAAAAAAGTTATTATTTCTTTATCAAACTCATATTTTGTTAATTGTACCAAATATTTACATGGTAATAAATAATAATAATAAAGTTTGTTTTACTAACTACATGTGCATTTAAAAAAAAGAGATTTACTTTACCGCCCGGGGGGCGGTAGAGTAGTCCGCGGGCGGTAAAGTGACACTTTATGCCCGCTAAATGTATTTATAATCTGGACATTTTTGCCCGGTCGTGAAGAAATATATAATGCAACGATCATGTAATGATGGTTATTAATACAGAAGCTTTAACCAGGATACGAAACGAGACGAAGTTGTTATATATATGAAAGGACTAGGAAGCAGGCCTCCTATTACAGCGAATTTAAATTGGTACACTGATGGCTCTAAAACAGACTCTGGAGGAGGAGCCAGAATATATGGGATACAAGAGAAGATCACGATCTCCCTAAGCCTAGGGAAACATGCTACTGTCTTTCAGGCAGAGGTAATGGCGGTGCAATGCTGTGCTTAATGCCTAAGTAAAATGATCATCCACAAATGGATAAACAACCAGGCGTTGCGCTGGTGGTATGAAGCCCCGGGACAAAGGCACAATAAATTATTCCTTATAAAAGCCGTTCGGCCAAACTGTCACATGACCCACTATGTCAAAGTCGAAAAGCGACGAGGATGATGGTAGGAATGCTGACCGGACATTGTAGGCTAAGGAAACATAGGCACACAATTGGCCTAGCAGATGACAGCCTATGCAGGCTCTGCCAGGAAGAAGACGAAACCGCGGAGCACATATTCTGTGAGTGCGAAGGCCTAGCAAGGGTGTGGTTTCACTTACTCGGAGAAGAAAAACCAAGGACAGAGAGCTACGCAAGGGAGGCGGTATCCAGGCTAATGAGTCTAATGAAAAAAATAAAGCTAAATATCGAGCTCCAAATATAGGAAGGACCACAATAGAACTGCAAAGGTCGCAGTGGGATTGGACAAAGAGCTACTCTAATTCTAATCTAATCTAGGTATATATGAAATGGCACATTCTATGACTTGAGTTGGAATGCAGTCGATCTCTACTGAGTTAGTATTTTTTAAAGAGCGAACTCCAGAAACCCTCATAATCAGAAAATATTACTGATATGCATAACAGTGTAGTCATCAAAAGTAGTGTTGGTAAATCGGCTTCTTATATGATTCGAAGCACGCCCGGCTTGAAAAACAGTCTACAAATGAATCAACAATATTAATTCTCTCCAAAATATCATATCCCTGATACTCTATAACATTAAAATCGTTACGCCTATAATTTAAGCGTCAAACGTGAAATATCCAATATGGCTTCAACTATGACGTCACTTCCACGCATACTGCTGTGACGTATAGTTCATATAATACCCTTCTTGGTGTGCATCATCGTTTAATTGTGACGTATATCCGGGTATTGGGTATGTCGTTTATTTTATTTGCTATTTTGACATATATATGTTACCGTGAAAGACCGAAAGTAGTGAATGTCAACATTCGCCGGGGGATGTCGACAAATGTCAAATGCCTTGGTGAAAGTCCGAACATTTCTTAATTCTATCATACATTCGGACTCTCACCGGTATATGTCGACAAACACAAATGAGGTCCGGTGAGTCCCTGACACTGCAGGTCGCTACAAGTTTTTGGACATCTTCATCTCAAGCACTGACTGAGCAACGCGAGCTAATTTCTTTAAAAGGAGTAGCTGCAAAAGGGAATCTTCTACTTCAAGCAACAAAAATGTTGTGATTCTCAAAAAAAATTTTCCCCTGCCCAAATTGGTTATACCGTAAAAATTCAAGTCCCTGATGGCTACCGTGGTCGTAAAGACCCTCGAAATGTGTTAGCGGTTGTTGTTGGAATAGATGATTCAAACTTTTATAGATTAGCTAACAAAAATGGTACCTTGAAGCAGCTTTTCACCCGTAATCAGTTCGTAATTTATAAAGAAAAGTTACTTTTCATGGACGAAGTTTCAACAAAAGAAATGTCGCTGAGAGAAGCAGCTTCTGCTAATTCAAAAAGTGGAGGGCAAGGCTATTTGTAACTGCAAAAGAAAGTGTTCCACGACTAAATGCAGCTGTAAAAGCAAGGAACTTTTGTGCAATTCGAAGTGCCACGGTAGTTTAAGTTCTTGCAATAAATAAGATATTGTTCTTATTTTTAATATTTCATTTTATATTTTCATGTTCTACTGTTTGTTTTGAGTTCAACAAAGTCCGTTTCCCATATTATTTTAATAAATAAAGATCTATGGATTTTTTTTGTTTTTATTTAAAAAAAAATTCTTCTCAGCATACACCATACATCCTGAATGTCGACAATCGCCGGTGTAAGTTAGAAATAATGAAATTCCAACAATATTCCGGACATACGTCAAGCAACGTTGAGAATGTTGACATTCACCGGTGTATCTCGACATTCACCAGATTTCGGTCTTCCACGGTATAAAACATATACAATATGTCTCAGTAAGTTGGAACCATATGGGAAACTTTTTTATTATTGATTTTAGGAAAAAAATGTATTCTTCATAAAAAGTTCTGCATGTTCTAAAATCTAAAATACAATCAACAGATATCAATTTTTTCCAGTCGTGTACGAGGTATGTCAAAAAATATGAATTTTACTCAAGAGTAAAGTACCTTTATTTTCCAGAATATTGACAATTGTTATTATAAAAAGTTGATTATAATTGAAAGCTATTGTCAGATATCTAATATTATCCATCTGTCATGAAAAAATAATTTCTGTTATTTTTACTCACTTCTATTAGCAATGATAATTCTGTATAACAGCAATTTGCGTTCATAACGATTTTTAATCTAGGATGCACTGACGGCAAAAGTCAAATCGCTAGTTAGTTTTTATAAAATACAAGAAATGGCGGCTCTGTTAAGTAGTGAAGAACAAATAGAAATCGTTTTGATTGTGGGAGAAAATTATAAAACCCATAGAGAAGCCGCAATTATTTTTAATCATAGGCATCCCAATAAAAATATGTAATTGCATATTTGAACATAGTTTTTGGTACTGATCAACTTTTTTTAATAACATTTTTCGATATTGTCAAATTTAAAGGTATTTTACTCTTGAGTAAAATTCATATTTTTTGACATTCCTCGTACACGACTGAAAAAAATTGATATCTGTTGATTGTATTTTAGATTTTAAGACATGCAGAACTTTTTATGAGGAATACATTTTTTTCCTAAAATTAATAATAAAAAAGTTTCCCATATGGTTCCAACTTACTGAGACATTATTGTATATAGCTAACCTTAAATTTAATAAACAAAATCATCAGGATCGTATCCAGCCAAATTCGAAAAGGTTATGGAATTAATAATTACCAGCTTCTTTTTCTAACTGAAAATACTTGTGAACTTTCAAAATGCTGATGTTTTTCCGTGTAACTAGGCATGTTTTGGTATTATTTAAATAGTTATAAAAATAAAATTGATATTCACTTATCATAAATAATAATTGACCGTGAACAAAACAAAGTACAGACCTGACCAGAACTGTCAGTGGGACAGTAGAAAAAGACGTAAGACAAATTGCCAATACGAAAGTACGTCTGCATCCTATTTTGAAAAATGTAATTCCTTCCGATTGTCACGCTTGCGCGTAATCCAGACATAAACTAATCAAATGTTTCAAGTCAAAGATTAGGGTTAACCTTTATAATACATTTAAACGGTTCATTATTGGAATATTTTGATTAGGATTGATCACAGACCAGCCTTTTTCTCCATTTCTTCCAACGTAATGTGTTAGAAGAACAGTAACAATCGATGAAGCACACCAAGAAGGGTATTATATGAACTCTAGGTGACCCATACTCTCTATTGAAACGGCCTCTACATCAACATATAAAATAGTCTGGAACTGCAAACAATCATTCAGGCAACTGGCTTGTGTTCCTTTCATCGGACCTGAGCCATTTTGTTGTATCCCAAAAATCAGCATCGTGGTAGAAGTCTCCAGGCCAAAGTGATCAGGAGAAAAAGTTGATACGACCTCTTGTAACTTGTAACAAAAATCTAATCCCGGAGTAATAACAGGATTTATCTCTGGACTCTGATGGAAAGTGAGACATGCATAGAGCCTGTAGGTACTGCAATCCTCCACCAGCGGTGCGTCGTCAAATATTTCGTAGATATACGACTTTTAGATACACTTCTTTCCGTGTTTTCACACTTCTTCGACGTGGATTTCGACGTGGATTTCAGGTGCGCTTCTTTGTACTTTTCGTCAGTTGTCTGTGTTATTCTTTTGTGCCATCTCAGGTGTCCAGAAAGTCCTGAAACTCGGGTGGAACCTCGTTTATATTGTGGTAATGTACGAAGGTCCTTCTTCTTTTACTGCAGCTTATTTTCGTTGGCTAAGTTTTACCTTCCATACTGTAATCAAGATCAAAATCGCGGCACGTTTTTTCAGATACATTATTATCATAATTATATCTTTCATGTTATAGACAACTTGCATTACAGTTATTGAAAAATATTAGCTGTCTAAATACCTTTAGAATCGAGATCAGTGTCAAAAATATTAAGAGAAATCCACTGAAATGTCAACCAAATTTGCACGTCCTTAACCTTACTTTTTGTAGCAAATATTTTGTAAATTTAGGCTTTTTCGTTATCAGGTACCTCTAAAATGAACGGTGAAGATTCTATCGAGAAATCAGATTTCTTCCTCAGAGAAATTCCAGACGTTAAAATTTCGTAAGAAAAAATATTTCATAAGTTTCCAACATCTAACTATTTCTTTTAGGAGAACTCCAGTCCTACCAAAGAAGATTGTTAAAGAAGAATTGCAATTTCTAACAATCTCAGAAGTAATTCAAGAAAAAATATTAGACACCTTGAAGTATATTTATGGTCCAGTAAGTAATACCTACATTTTATATTCTTTATGTTTTAACATCATGAATCATAATTAAAGAAAGGTGACATTGCAGTTTGTTCATGGGGTTTTATGTAGGTTTTAATAAAGCTGATTTCAAATTTATAAGTTATACAGGCCTACTGTCTAGATTTCACTAGTTATGACCCATTAATACAACAACATTTTACATAAATACTTGAATATATAAATAATATAAATATAAATATAATACCTATATTTTTTCAAATGATAAACTCATTACTTTTCCAATAATTGTAGGACTTCAAATTGAATAATGCTTCAGATTATGAAGAATCTAAATCAAATTTACTTAAAAAATACTGGGTAGGTCAAGGTTCTTTGGTTGTGAAAGGTGGTGTTGATTTTTCGCAAAGTAAAGACGAACCAGAAGAAGAAGCTGAGAGGTTAAAACAGTTTGGTCTTATGAGATTAGAAAGGTAAGATTTGAATATTACTAGTTTTTATATGAACTAGAAACCATTATATCTCATAGCTTCGAATACTGGAGGGAATATTTAACAAATATATAAATTTCAACAGTTAATAGGTATAAATACATTTTATCAGGTACCTACATACTGCATCAACTCAATTGATTGATGGATTTGCACTATTTTACAAACTTATTTGGTATGTTTGTATTTAAAATTATATTACTTACATACTATCCTGCAATAAAAAAAATGTAAAATGAGCCTATTGCTTCAAAATGGAGAAACATTTTATAGACAACAGATTTAGTACTTATCTTGCAAATATCTTCCAACTTTTGTATTTTGTTGTGAAACTAACCATTTTAATATTCTCACCAAATCTGATACCCTATTTTTTAAAACAGAGTCACACCTTCAGTCACTACTTAGTACTGGCATCTTCAATACTGAACCATCAATTTTTCTCAGCTTCCCATTTTGAATTGAATATTGTTGACTTGACTATTGGCACGATTTACTTACACTGCACTTAAAATGCCTAATCTGAGTAGAAGTTTTACTATAATCTATTTGTTTTTAGTTATGGTTTTCATAAAAATCACTGCTTAGAAGCATTTAATTATTGTAAAGGAGATATTGAAGATTCTATTTATTTACTATATCATAAATACTTTAATTGGGATGAAACGCCAAAAGAAATTGAACATGGTTTATCGAAAAAAGAACTTTTGGAACAAAGAGTTGATGAGAAAAGTTCTTTGGAATCTATATATGAACAAACTTTTAGTGTGAAAACGGAAAATGTGTGGATTTTAACATTAAAATTGGAATATTTAATAAACATATTCCATAATAGGGACATAAAGCCAGTCAAAGTTATTAAAAGTGATAAGAGAGAAAAATGTAGAAATCTTATTAGAGGACGTTGTAAATTTGGTGATAAATGTAGATTTTCTCATGAAGTAGAACAAAAAGCTGAAATAAATACGAACTCTCATTTAGAAAATTTCTCATTTGAATTAGAAATACGTTTTCCAGAAAATACAAAATATCCTTATGAACCGCCTTTAATATTTCTAAAAACAAATGCTGTGCTTCCACCTTTAGCAAATCTTCATATATGCAAAAGATTATATGAAGAAGCTAAGCTGCTTGCTGAAGATGGTATACCTTGTGTATATACAATTACGGAACTTTTACAAAATGAAGAAGAAATTAAACAATGTTTAAAAAAAGATATAAACTTTATACATCCGAACCAAAAACTTTTCGATGAAAAAAAGTTTGTAGAAAGAAAAATACACAAACCAAGCCATTATGATAAAGGAAAGACCAATAGATCAAATAAAAAGCAGCTCAGTTTAGAACAGTTACAACGGGATGATAAAAAGATTATTGATTTATTTTCTTCTAAAATTAGGGATGAGAAATATAAGAGAATGTTGAATATTCGTAAAGATTTACCTGCATGGACTTTAAAGAAGGATATTTTAAATACTATTAATAAGTCCCAAGTTGTAGTTGTGAGTGGAGAAACTGGATGTGGAAAAAGTACTCAGGTGCCTCAGTTTATACTTGATGAATGGATTAAAAATTATAGTATTGACAATAAACATATTGAAATTGTTTGTACACAACCCAGAAGGATATCTGCAATTGGTAAGTTATATTTCAATACAATGTATATTTTTGTAATAGGAGCAGGAAATAAATCATACTTTGCTGAGTGATAATCAGTATTCTCGTCAGTATTTGGCTCATATTACTTACAGTCTTGCATTGCTGTTATCATTTATCATATAATAAAGTAGTACCCAAGGAATGCACCCAAGTGTACAGCATCCTAAAATAAATAGCTCTAGTTTTGTTGAGATTCGAAGGTTTCCAATGTTCACTATAGCGTCGGTTATCCAGCTTGGGCAAAGATTACAGAATAAAAATATAAGATGTTTCACTCCAGGGCGGTTTGATTCAAGTCGCTATCCCAAACGGACGCCGCTCTCATAAATCATGTTAACAACTCGCTTTTGTTGTCAACGAGGTTGTCAATAACGAGACCAGTAGGAACCTACCATAGAAGTTCGGAAAGCTTATTTTATTTTAAGCTATAAAGTGTGGGTAATTTGAGAAATATATATTTAAATTAATAGGATTCTTCATCACAAAGGTTCATTTTTATATGTTAATTATTTCGAAAAATGTTCGTTAAGTTTGCGTTAGGTAAGTAAAAAATTAAATTAAATTTTTAAAATGAATCAATTCACAGTTTTTATCTATTTAAAACCACTATTATAATATTATTGTTACTTTTTGAAGACAGGAGACTAAATGAAATATACAAAATTATCTGGGCTAAGTTCGAGAACATCGCACTAGTATGAAATTAAACTTATTTTTGTGTCCGAGAACTCTTAAGCGTCTTCTTGTTAATTACACCAGTCCCGACTCGGTTAGAAATCGCACATGTCAGTTTGGTTTGAATTTTTTTTGGTTAAAATTTAGATTGGTATGAATGACTATGAATGTTTATTAAATTTTTAATTTGAAGATAAATTAATTTCATTCTCCTATACAAATTTGAAATATTATTAAGCTTATTTGTGATAGATTGGCGTGCCTAAAGGGTTTTTAAAATTTTTCTGTTTGAAACTCTTGGTGCCAGCTTCATTAATGTTAGATCTAGGCTAGTTATAAATATTCTAAAATTCGTCTGAAACTCCTTAAAAGTACTTATAGCTGGGAATAACTCTTTCAAAGTAATCTTTACACCTTGGATGTGTTCTTTTCCGCGGCTGCAACTTTGACTCAATTTGGGATATTAAAGAGATTTCCATTTCATTATCCGACTCGCTCTCTGAGTCGGAATGTACCTATCCCTTCAAGCAACTGTTTTCCCAATGTAAGCGCAATCAATGCGACACGTTTTTTATCCATATTATTTACTCTACATTTGAAATAGAAAAACTTAAAAGTTGAACAATAATATTTAATAAAGTATGGTTATAGTTGACAACCACAAGAAGGTAAATCCGTTCGAGAACTCATTTAATGGAGCGTCGCACTACGATCGCCCTTTACCCCCACCAATCAAGTGCAAAATTTCATCCAGTGTGACGTTCTCGAACTCACCCCTGGCCCTTAACTAACACACCGTTTCACAGACGGTATCGAAAGGTTGAGCAGTGTTATGTTATCTATGAGGTTGAGTATAAAATATCTCCCCACCCTCGCGCTCCAAACGTCGGCCAATCACGTAATTTCAGTACACATCAGCAAAGATTTCCAAAAAAATGCGAACAAGCCCAACTTTTTCCTCATTATAAAAATAATAGTACATTGTTTACCGGGTAGGAAAAGCTTAACATTCCTGGACGACTGTGAAGATTGCTAAGTCGAGGCGCAAGCCGAGACTTAGCAACACAGAGTCCAGGAATGTGGCTTTTCCTACGAGGTAAACATACTATTTTTCCGCAAATCGTTTAAAATTCGACAGATATTGATTGATTTAAAAAAAAACGCGATAATTTTATTCCCAAATAAATGGTGCTTTGAAATTCCTAATAAAATTACTTGGGTTACTATGGAAACGTATTGAGGTTGAATTGTCAAACTTGACGCTTATAAATTTAATTGCTGGTGTTCTCGGAAGTAAAATGATAAGTGATGATGAAATTTCCATTCCTGGGACTCCTCCAGAGCTGGTTGAGGCAGTGAATACTGCTTCATTAGAATTATTGCCAAAGAAATCAAGAGAAAAGTACGAAAATGCATACAGACGTTTTATGGATTATCGCATGAGTAAAAATACGAGTTCTTTCTCAGAAAATGTTGTAATGGCATACTTCCTAGACCTTTGTTTAAAGATGAAATCTTCAACATTATGGGCCAATTATTCAATGCTGAAGTCAACCCTTGCACTTAAACACAACGTAGATATATCTACATACTCAAAACTTCGTTCTTTATTGAAACGGCAAGCTCAAGGTTATAGGGCAAAGAAATCTAAGATTTTAACGAAGGAAGAAATTGAAAAATTTATCCAGGAAGCTCCACATAAAGAAAATTTAATGATTAAGGTAATTTACAAGGTTTTAATTTCTATTTATATTATAGCTTTATTTATTTTTTAGGTGGCTGTAATATTTGGTATTTCTGGGGCCTGTAGAATGGATGAGTTAGTCCGAATGACTGTACACGATATAGAAGACTTAGAATCTAAGCTTTTAATCAGCATACCTGATTCGAAAACCAACAAACCAAGATCATTTGTAATTAATCAGATCTACTTGAATGTTTATCGAAAGTATGTTTCGTTAAGACCAGAAAATATGAACAGTGACCGATTTTTCTTTAAATATCAAAGCGGAAAGGGTTGTAGACAAGTGGTAGGAATTCATCAATTTAGAAAAATGCCCAAAATAGTTGCTACTTATTTGAACTTGGTAAATCCGACAGAATATACTGGTCACTGCTTTTGTCGGTCTTCTGCAACAATATTGGTTGACTCTGGTGCCGACATAACTAGTTTAAAGAGGCATGGCGGATGGAAGTCATCAAACGTTGCTGAAGGATATATCGAAGAATCGCTTAACAATAAGGTTGAGGTGGTAAATAAAATTTTCACAGTACAAAATATTCAACAAAATGACCCTACCACCCTGCATGTTGTCCAAAATGTTTCTCATAGTTCTAAGAGTGTTCCTCCAATGTTCAATAATTGTACTAACTGTCAAATTACTGTAAATATAACAAATTGATCTTAAAAATGTATTCAGCAATGACTTGATGTTTTCAAAATATAAATTAATTCCTTATAAGCAATGTGTTTTCAATCATTTATGTAGAACACTAACAACTGTACGGAAGTATCATTTCCTTACAGTAAGGAAGTCCTGACTTTTTCTTCAAGAAATTTTGACAGGAATGTCAAAATTTCCTAGCGATTTGCGGAAAATTATTTTAATTTTTTTTCGTAATTTTGTATTAACAGATTACAAAATATTTAGTGTTTAAGCTTTGTCATTGAAGAGAAAAATATTGATATGATTTTTTTCTATACAACATGAACCTAAAACACGAACAACCAATTATTAACACGTTCTAAAATAACAGCGCTCGACGGGCGACGTCTCGTATAATATGCCAAATTAAATGCAAGTAAGGACGTAGCGACGTACTGTACCATAGCGTCAACCTCCAAGCAAATCCAAGTCACCAGCGGCATCGGTGCTTTACGCATTAATGTCGAACAAGTGAAATATCTTATTTATTATATTTTTATTCTGTAATATTTGTCTTGGGTCTTGGGGGCTTCATTCGTCCTCTTTTTCACTTGAATCTTGATGGTGAGAATGGCATCTATTTGAAATAACGAAGCCTACGACGTGTGTTATCGGCTACCAGTCTATAATCCTCAGTTTTCTACTCATAACAAAATATGTACCAATCAGTGGCTCCTCAAAGGAGGCTCATCCTCCTCACCAATTTATAAAACAAATAGCACCTGAAATATTTTGTTAATTATTCTTCATTTTTCCTGTTTTCCTTTTATTCAAGATTAAAAAATTTATTTTGGTAAGAGTGGTTTGGTTATTTTGGTATTATGGGTATTATATCAATTGACATTTGCAGTTATGCCTGCAAGA
>CAJUYG010001203.1:74986-86168 GCA_910591675.1 Galerucella calmariensis
TAACAGATAACTGCTGCAGCAGTTAACAGCTAACAGCAACTCTTTTTGTCTTGCAGGCATAACTGCAGATGTTAATTAATATAATACCCATAATACCAAAATAACCAAACCACTCTTACCAAACTAAATTTTTTAATCTTGAATAAAAGGAAAACAGGAAAAATGAAGAATAATTAACAAAATATTTCAGGTGCTATTCGTATTTATACAACAAATAGTACCTGAAATATTTTGTTAATTATTCTTCATTTTTCCTATTTATGTAATAATTTTTAAGTTTCACAATTATTTCCCTGTATTCAGTATATATCCCATCTTTTAATTTGTTTTACTATAGAAATTTTTCCACAATTTTTGGTAGAATTTTTTAAGTTGCATTGTTTTGGATTTTTTTCAGGTGTGGCTGAAAGAGTAGCAGATGAAAGGATTGAAAAAATAGGAAATACTGTTGGATATCAAATTAGGTTGGAAAGTAAAATGTCCTCCAGTACAAGATTAAGCTTTTGTACAACTGGAATATTATTGAGACGATTAGAAAGTGAACCAACTTTACCAAATGTAACACATGTGATTGTCGACGAAGTTCACGAAAGAAGTGAGGAAAGGTAGACATAATTTTTATTCAGATTCAATATGAACATAAGTAGGCTGTGTTAATTTTACTGTATCCTAATCATTTGATTGTAAAAAATTTTTAACATTTCCTCTAGCTCTGCTGCTTTTGACAGAATGTTTGAATGTTTTCTCTAACAAAATATTTTCACACTTTTCACATAATGTATGTATGAGCTCCAATTAACTGATTTCATTGTATCTCTATTGAAGCAAAAAATTCTCCTCTAGACAGAATTTTATACCGCAAATCCAAAAGTAAAAAGAACTGATTTCTCTAAAAAATTTCACTTAATTCACTTTGCCTCTAAGGTGCTGATATAACTGAATTCTTAATATTGTTGTGATTTTATTTCAACGTTTTATTGAAGTTTTACTTAACAATACACTTAGAACATGTGATGAGAATAAATTTATGACATTTGGGGTTTACCTAGACAATCGAAATTAAACTTACATATATTTAATTTCATGATAGTCTAGGAGTCACCAATTCTGAAAGCTCCGTGTTTGAAGTCCAGTCCTGTAATAATACAGATTTAATTTTGCAGTGATTTCCTCCTTCTTATATTAAAAGAACTTCTACAAATTCGATCAGACCTTAAAGTAATATTAATGAGTGCGACTTTAAATGCTTCTCTATTCTCCGAGTATTTTGGTGATATCCCAATTATTAACATTCCGGGACGAACATTTCCAGTAGAACAGTACTTTTTAGAAGATATTTTCGAATCGACGGGGTACGTTTTGGAAGATGGTTCGGACTATTGTCGAAAGCTAAAGCGGGATGATGATTATTTAGAAATTATGATGGCTACCAGTGATATTAGTTATGCTGATAATAAACCTAGGGATAATATTAGAGACGAAAATTTAGATCCTGTGCAAATTTTAGCTAGATATCCAAGTAAGTATTGATTGAACAAAAATACATTTGCTGTCTTTTTGTGTATATTTTGGGAAATTAAACCACAATCTTTTTTTTTTAATTTGATATAATTTAATAATAGAAAAATGACCCCCTCTTCAAGAATTTTTTCATACACCTAATTATGATGGGAGGGAATAAATTAACTCCCTTGAATAGTTTTATCGCACGTCAATGGTAAATGAGATTTTTTACAATTCAATGATTCTCCTACACAAACTTTGCTCACGTCCATGGCAGATAAAAATTTTTGCAAATAAATGTTCCCTTTTGAAAATGGTATGGTACTCCCCTGTTAAATGGGAATTTTCACAAATCAGCGATTCCCCTACAGAAACTTTCTCATACATCCATGGTAGATAGACATTTTTCCAAATAAATGTTTTTCTTTTAAAAAATGTTATCATACGCCCATATTGTGTGTGGCATATCATTGAAAGCCTGATGTTTTTTTTCCACCCAAAAAGTGCGCAACGAGCATAAAGTTTTCTCTTCAAAAATTGTTGCAAAAGTCCGAGGAATGCTAACCTTACCGGACGTTTGTTTACTTTTAATTTTGTTTCTAGATTATAGCTTAACGACATGCAAAAATATATTTTTGATGGATCCTGAAAAGATTAATTATGATCTCATAGAATCAGTATTAGAATGGATAGTATCTGGTGATCACAGGTATCCAAAACTAGGAACTATTCTCATATTCCTTCCTGGAATTACAGAAATAACTACCTTGTATGATCAACTTAATATCCACCCTCAATTTGGTAGGAGAACGGGTCGTTATATTTTGCTTCCGCTACATTCATCTTTATCTAGTGAAGAACAATCTGCTATATTCCGGTATGTATTCATTTACTGAACATGTTGAAAAATTATCTTTACTGGTGGATTAATGAATTTGTACATTTCGTTAACATTTAATACTATTTAGATCTTACAAAATTGATCCCTTCATCTGGTTGTAGGCTCAGAAAAGTCTGTAATAAGTAAAAGTAATTGTAAAAAGTAAAAAATTGTTAAAAACAAGATAAGATGAGTAGCCAAAAGAGTAATGATGATTTGACAAACGTGGGTACACCTGAGGGCCCTGAAAATTCTGCTTCCTGGCGTTTTTAGTAAAAGACACTGCTCAATGCCTCAAATATTTTAGGCGCTTTTCCCAATGATTCAGATACTCTTAGGAAGGATGCCAAATCCCAGAAAGCAATATTTTTGACCATTAATAAGAAAAACAAGCTGCTGATCATGTCATATAAAACTTCTGCTCAAATGTACTACAGTAGAGAATAAAAACGCTTCCAAACAAGCTAGAACTTTATCTGCTAGTTACTTTTATCCGACGGATACTTAACTGATGAATAATATTGGCTATTGATAAACCGGGCCTCAGTTGAAGAGTTTTGACCGCCAGATAAAAGAGAATATTATCAGTTGCCTGAGTCATGGAAATCTGCTCCTGAACATGAAAGAAACTCAACGAACTCGATCTCAAAACTGCTGGGAGATAAACGTCCCTACTGCAATTTGGATGAGTCACATCTAACGAATTCAGCTTCTTAACAAAGTCGATTAGTTCTGATTATGGA
Organism: Galerucella calmariensis; assembly: GCA_910591675.1. Lineage (NCBI taxonomy): Eukaryota > Metazoa > Arthropoda > Insecta > Coleoptera > Chrysomelidae > Galerucella > Galerucella calmariensis. The sequence continues at coordinate 78,113 of CAJUYG010001203.1, forward strand.
AGAGTGACCCTGCCACATCAGGAATCTGATAATGGCCGCAGCGACTGGGCTTGCACAAAGTATATGCTCTGCTATTCCACCATCTTCCAAACTAAGATCGGATCTTACAGCAGTCCAAGTATAGGATATGATTATTCAGTAACATTGTTCAAAATATTATGTATAAAGGTCATCAAATGAATTTTGCTAGTTCAGGTATTCAATGTTTGTTTAGCAAAATTTAATGACATGCCAATGGTAGGCTCTGGTCCAATAAAACTATCCCAAGCACCCTCATTGCAAAGGTTGTGGCCGCTTCATTTTCATCCATTGGACCATGTACATTGTGATGTGGGTTCTCTACAATATCTCCATACATAAATCAATGGTGTAAATTTCCGACTGAAACACTGTTGCTCAGGATCCTGATTAGATTTGATGAAGTGGCTAAACGGCTCATTCCACTGCTATGTTTCCATATCTTTTCTGGTCCTGCATAGGATCCTAGTCAGGTTGATATTCCTCTTCTAGATCAACGACTGTATACTTCTGCACCAGAGCCTATGGGTGTCTTAGTAATTAAATTATCTTCTGTATGGGTGTGAATTTTTATATTTTCATGGAACAATAAATTGGAAACAAAATTTTTAGAAAACCTAAAGATGGCCAAAGAAAAATTGTCCTGTCGACCAACTTGGCTGAAACTTCTGTAACAATAGATGATTGCGTCTTTGTTGTGGACTCTGGTAAAATGAAAGAGAAACGATTTGATCCTAATAGAAACATGGAGAGTTTAGATACAACTTGGGTTACAAGAGCTAATGCGTTACAAAGAAAAGGAAGAGCTGGAAGAGTCATGAGTGGTGTTTGTATACATCTTTACACAAATCATAGGTACGTTGTATTTTTCTATAATGTCTTTTTGTTTTATTTACAGTTGTTTTCAACTTTTTTTCAATTCTATCTACAAACAATTACAGCGACTTTATACAAAGCATTGGCGATTATATTTAAACCCCGCCTCTTCCGTCATTGTTCTTTAAACCTTTTTATTGCTTTTTATTGGGTTTTTTAAACATGCTGCCCACAAAAAGTTACCACAACACTTTTCAATATACATCCTGAAATATTATACCTACAGTGAATTTAGTTTGCTCAAATTTAAATAGAATGTGGTAGTCTTTATTTCACAAGTTCTCTGGACAAGTACCAGGTGAGAAAGGCAACTGAAAATGAGAGTGCTTTACTTAAGTATAGCCGATTGTTGATGTTTGGTGGAATATTTTTCTGAAGTAGTATCTATAACTCTCAGACACTTTCCAGATCTTCTGTCAAACACTTTAAAGCTCTACAAAAAATGAAACCTAGATGCCTGACACTCTTCAAGATATTTATTAACCAGAATGTAAATTCGGAATGGGGAATGAATACTCGATCTTTGCCCTCAAATTAAAATACCAAAAAGCCCTGAACTAGACGCCTGGCACTTTTTAAGATTTCAATTAGAGCTTAAAACGGTAATCGGGATTAAAGCTTGTGGGATGCTGGTCCTCTGATAAAAATACCAAAAGGCTTAGACGTCTGGCACTCCTTAAGATTTTAAGTCTTTCAGTTTCTTATGTCACAGGCCTTCAAAGATCTCTTTACTTTGAGAATACGATAAGTTTTTTTCTGACCAGTTGTACCAGACCAGATTGCACATGAATTTAGCTCAATATAGATTTCTAAATAAGTCCACCTCACTTTTTGATGTTAACTATAATGCAATTATATTTGCAATCTATTTTTTACTCACTGTATTATTGTGATTATTTTTTTCACTTGTCAAAATCTGACATTTTGGTAGTTTTAACCAATAGCAATACATTATTCTAGCCAATCATTCAATATTATACTGATAGCTCTGCTTCCTCATCGATAATACCTTGTTTACATTGAAACGTCAAAATTTTACTTTGAATTTGTCATTATTGACAACTAAAAGTACTTCAAAGTATATTAAAAAATGAACACAAACCACTTCACCGATCACCCAAGAGAATATTGAACATAAAATACAAAATTTTAAATTGTTGAAAAAAATAATGTTCCCAAATACAACTCGTTCTTCAAATTTTATCACATAATTTTTTATTTCCTTCACTCAAACTCAAAAGAAGAAAAAATTATCGATAAAATTTGAAACTTTGATAATTTTTTATAGATTTAGATACAATATGCTGCCTCAACCCATTCCCGAAATCAATAGAATACCATTAGAACAGTTAATTTTGAATATAAAGGTGTTGCAAAATTTTGAAAATAGAGACGTAGTTGAAGTGTTGGGTAAGTTTTGATAAATCAGTGAGAGCTATAGGATTCGAATCAAGTTGTTTTATTTGACATAACATGAGTGTACCTAATTGTATTTTTTAGGAGCATTCATAGAACCACCAAGCTTAGAAAATATACTAACAGCCGTTAAAAGATTGGAGAATGTAGGTGCCTTAGACAAAGACAGTAATTTAACTCCTTTAGGTCATCATTTAGCAATGTTACCAGTTGATGTTCGAATAGGTAAAAATTGAAAATTTTAGTGCGGATGTAAATCGACACAGCTCTTGTTAAAGTCTTCATTTCATTTCTTCATGAATGCTCATTATACAGAGTACTTTGTATAGTTACTGTTTTGATGATTATCTCTTGAAATTTTAACAAATCGATCCATTTTCCAGGAAAATTAATTCTCTATGGTGCAATTTTCGGTTGTGTGGATGCAGCTTTAACAATGGCAGCATGCTTGAGTTCAAAATCGCCGTTTGTATCTCCTTTTGGTAAAAGAGAGGAAGCGAATAAGAAGAAAAAATCGTTTTCTTTGGGTATGAGTGACCATCTTACAACTTTAACTGCATATAAGGTAAGATCGACTCCTGTATACGATTAGCAAATTTGTTAATTGTTGATTATGGATGGAATACTTTTTTTATGTTCATGCATTTATATCATAATTCGACATTTTGTTATATTACGCCTTTATCACAGTTTTCAACACATACTTTCTCAAGGCTCTAATATGGTGAGTGAAGGAGAGTGAGAAACTACTGCATACTATAAAAAACAAACAATCATATTTCAACATTGTGTTAATCAGTTTAAATACTAATAGAAATATAAAAATGTGACCAATAAACTTCTAAAAACGTGAAATTAACCCCAAATTATTGATATACAAGTCTCCTTATTTCATTTAAAGATTTTAAAATAAATAATCCCATTTTGAATGCTGCTGTTTGGATTATGTCTTAACGCCTACTCCCAGAAGCTACAATATGTGCTGAAACTTCCAGTCTGGCTGCTGAAAAACACATTTTTTCACTTTAAGTAGTATTGTGCAACAATACCTAGATATTACCATTGATTAAAAAATAGGAAAGATACGCAACGCATACGAGCGAAACGTGTCCTCCTATGGCTACGACATGTAGATGGCAGCACCTCTGAATATGGCTTTGAGATTTCAGTCGCTTCGATATCTCCGTTGGGTGTAGGTCGTGGCACTGCTCTCTCGTTCAATAAACGCACGGAAGATCAGTAGCGTACATAACAACGATTCTCGTGTCTGCAGAGTTACGAAACTTGCCATTAATTCATTATGTGCATAATTTTTAATAAATAAAATGAGAAAAGTTGGTTAATAATTTATTGCAGACGCGAACCTAAGTGAACATGTAAAAACACTTAATTTTAACGATAAAATAGAAAAATGGCGAAGTAATCTAAGGGGACATTAACGCCCAGAAAATAATTGAATGAATCAATATTTCATTCAAACCAATATAATTAATAATTAATCTATTTATTATATAAAAGAGTTGTGTTAGTTAAAGTATTTACAACTCAAGAACGACTAAATTCAAGGCAACTCGATCATTACGTAGCAAAAAAAGAATGTTAAATTGAAAACCCCATTTAAAAATCATTGGTCATTTACGCACGCTTTTAGGTGTTATAATGAAAGTCCCATATAAAAATCGTTGTTGATTCACGTACGCCTTTCAACGTATGTATAATGTATGATTTCACAAATTTTTTTTTATTCGTAAATGACTAATTTTGAAGGTGGTCGTAGATAAAATATTTTATTTGGAGTTTGATAATATCGACACTTTTCTATGTGGTTTATTGTTACTTTTAATATTTTTTTGCTACAATTTGTTTCTTGTTTGGCCGTTTCCCATTTTAAATGCCGAAACATTTTCATTTTAATGAATAAGCTTAAGATAAAATCTTTATGAAAAGCACAATATGGATTCTCAAGTATTTCACCCCAATCAACCGAGTTTTGCAGATAATGCCTGATATTCTTTGAAACATCGGGGGCAGCTTTCTATTGGTCAAATGCAACATTGAAACTTACCAACAAATTACGTACTATATTCATAAATTTTTCAGAAGGTGTTTTAAGAAAAGTTACCGTGTTTCCTGCACAACCGTAATCTCTGAGAAAAAGCAATAATTCATTACGGCTTATGTTTGTTCCGTCTTCTTTTTGATATTAAGATGCGCAAAAATTACACCCGCATTTCTGATAAACCTTATGCAGTAAATAACCGGCTACATAAGCATTAGAACATTCTTCTAATGTATATGTGGAATAAGATGTATGTGGTTGTAGTTGTGGAGTGTTCTCTGCATTTGCCTCTATCTGATTTGTGGTGGTTTGGGAGGTAGAACAGATGTCTTTATCATTAGGAGAATCTTCTTCGCATTCACTATCGGGCTCATGCGGGCCGTCTTTATTATCGTCAATTTCAAGAAAATCCCCTTTAAAAACCATACAATTTCCTGTTTCGGTCGTCATCTGGAGTCGTATGCTCATATTCCGTTGCATAGCAATTCTAAACTGACGCACCGTTGGCGTAGGGTTGTATCCGCCTCTGTTCCTTACTACTGAAAATACATTTTCTAGAGGGTCTTGATTTAAGAAGAATATCAGCAGGTACTAAATCCCAATTTTTTGGAGCTCAGTCCAAAAGAGCAAAATTGCTTTGATACTCCATTCGAAACCTTCGAGACAATATTTCTACGGTTTTTTTTATTAAAGACAGATAAGGGGCGCCTATGGAGATTAGGATCGTGTAGATCCCGACTGTTGAGAGCATCGAATATTCAAGAGACCTATAAACCAATATGATAAGTACGTGTAATAAAATACGTTATAACAGACGGTACTCCCAAAAATAATTAGAAACTGGACTACACTGGCACGGAGTTTCCAGATTGTAGTTGTTATTTCTTCCGTCGGCCTGGCGTATTAGTACAGCCGGCTAGTTTGTGGACGGTGCGGTGCGAGAAGTAAGATGAGTGAGACAACAGTGCGCGATAGACATATTCACGCCTTTTAACATAGCCTTTGCGTATCTTTCCTATTTTTTAATCAATGATATTACTCAAGGAACAATCTGGTTTTCTTTATCATCACCCCACAAATGTTAACCTCGCACTCTTCCAAACACACATAATCGAAACAAGAGGTGAGAGCCTCTATCCTTGATATTATGACATTGAAACAGCATTTGACTCAATACCGAGGCTGATTATACTTGATTAATAGGGTGCTCAACTAAAAATAGATTCTTGTTTATGCATAACAGATAGTTAATTTTAAACAAAAACAAATTGTAGGACGTTTTTTTCATTTTAAATGTTGAACAATTTTGTGAACAAGATTCGCGAGTCGAAAATATATGAGTTTCATACTAGGTAATTTATTTTACATGATGACAGAGTCCGTTTTCTACTAGGATTTTTGTCAAAAACTTGCTATTTCGATACTCTATTGTTGGCCTATCAGTTCAAGGGGTGTTGACCATAATCCAAATGTATTATGTATGAATGAATGAATGCTGTCAAAATTTAAAGTGGAACACCCTATAGTCATTATGTTTCAATGACAATATTTAATGAAAAAACTCTCTTGGTACAGTCAACAGAAGCAAACAAGAGCCCTGGGTGGACGTGTCCATGTCGCTCAAGTTGTATTTTGGCCTACCTGTGTGAGGTAAAAATTGTAAAGAAGGAACTTATGAAACTGGAGTTACAAGGAAGTTAAAATATTAGCTCGTACAGCTAATAAGAAATACAAATGTATATCAGATGTATCAGCATTTATTAAAATCTACATCATATTATAATATAATGTAGATTTTAACAGATTAAATTGTTAAATTTCATCACTTAGTATGGATCTACATCAAGTAAAAGCCCCATCTATCAAATTTTTGTATCAGCATTTTCTTTTCCGTTGGTGTCTAGTATATTTGATGTTTATATTGAACAACAATTTCTATATTCCCAGCTGTAAATTTTGAATATAATCTAATTATTTATTCATACTGTTGTATATTTATTATATTTGTTTAATATTACATATATTTTTTTAGAAATTCCTGCAATTGTATAAGAAAACGTCAGTGGGTGCCAAACACTTTGCCAATGAAAATTTCTTATCCTATAGAACTTTAACAACTATTGCAGATGTGAAAAGACAATTTTTGGAACTCTTAGTTGATATAGGTTTCGTGCCAATAAATTTGAACACAAAAAAAAGGCTAGGTTGGGATGACGTGTTCGAAGTTACTGGACCTGAGGTAAGGAAATTGTTATATCAATCACATTTAAACAGGTTGATACCACATTTATTTGAAGAGTGTTTTTATGCAATATGTATATTCTTTGACATTTTTGGTTATAGCTTTGTTTAAATTCTGTAGAAATTGCTCTTGTTGCTAGAATTGTTTTTCCAAAAAATTTGTTTCTATATGATTGCACATAAAAATACAATTCTTTAGAAAAAAAATAACGATTAGAGATATTTCAGCTTAATAATTTTCATCATTATCATCACTACATTATAATAGTATATTATTCAACGAACGTGTAATGATGGCTATTACTCATGAGAATGAAGTTTGCGACGTGAGCCGCACGCGAACGGCGTAATCATTCGAATGAGTAGTAGCCATTACACGAAAGTAGAATACTATACTTTTTCTATGACTGAGTGTTCACCATTCAATTCAAACGAACGAGATATTTAGAGAATATTTTATTGAAGAAACTTAATGGTTTATGTCAAACAATTCTATTTTGAAATCTATAATGAAAACTCATTGAAATTTGCGTAATTGGATATATTTATACAGGGAGTAGAGGAAGATTCCAAATTTAAGTTATTATTTTTTGAAGTAGTGGAGGTATTATTTTCGATGTTTTCAGACCTCGGATTTGAAGATGAACATCCAATATCTATAATAAATTTGTAATAACTTGTAGTGTAATCCCGCGATCTCTCTTTCGCTACCCAGGCGCTTCAACAACTAAGCCACAGAGACATCAAACTCTCACGTTTTAGTAACACATTCCAAGCAACGAAACGAAATAAAATGTTTTTGAACATTCCTTTTTAAAACTAGGTGGACAAATCTTTGATAGAAGTTTATAAATTATAGATAACACATAATTGCCTTACCTTAGTTGGGAGATGAATGTCATTAGGAGCGAGCTGTAGTGATGAACTGGTTGATTTCATCAGCAGTAAATATCTTTCTTTGGCATATAGGTACCTATCCATCGGATTTCCTTTTCAAAAATGCTCGTAATTTCGGATATTTTTCAATATTCACATCATTTTTTATTGAAATTGTGCTTCTAAGTATGGAATACTGTGACCACAAGGAGGAAGCTTTATATTTAACTGCTATAATTCGCCAAAATAGACTAGCAGTACATTCTCTGAAAACGAATTTACATGTTTCGCTTTTCGCCAATCCATGAATATCTGGTAAATCATTTCATACCTTTTTTTAGATTTTCGGGCAAAAGGCTAATTGTACATAAACTGGCAGCTTGTCGAACTTCTGGTGGAGTGCAGTTGAATACGTTTTCACTTTCTGAATCCATCATTCTAACAAAAAGTCCGCTCTAAATCACCTCCGGTAGGTAGGTATTGGTACCACGATACACATACACACGGTATGCTATTGCGCATGATAGCGTTCTATCTCTCTCGCCGCTGTGACGTTACGCTCGAGGAACT
>CAJUYG010001204.1:0-24913 GCA_910591675.1 Galerucella calmariensis
ACTGCTTCTTTATATCGCTTTGACAGCCAATGTTGGCTATCAAATCTAATAAAATGCTCTTTTGGTGCCAATTTATGGCTATTCAGGCCTACAGGTTGAATTGCTAATAAGCTATCAAATCTACTTTAAGGCCAAACCGCGCGCTCCCTTTAGGCAGCGATTACGTAATGAATGCTACAAGTAGAAGCTTTAGTGGACGGTTTCAATTGCCTATTAGCTTCAAGAGTGACACAAAAATCGATTTTAAATCTACTTCGATGCTTATTGTGTTACTTGGGAAATTCACAGATATAATTTATACAAGAGAGAGTTTGAAGTATCTCATTGATAAAATTTCAAGTTTCCGTAATACAGAATTGCATTTTAATAATTTATTTACAAAATTTTCAACTGATGACGCTCCCCCCGTGAAAAGGAGGAAAACATATAATTTGGTAGACAAGAAACTACATTATAAACAACTTTTTTATAAAATTTTAGATACTATTGAAGGTTAAATTAACTGGCTGAGTAGAGTATATTTTTAAATCCAGCCTCCTCTCTTAAAAAGTTCACGAGCCGCCACTGCTAAGACTGCCAAGCCTCTTCAACGTGCATCTTTTAACCAGGCTCACACCCAGACTCACACCTACTTGAAAAACAAAGTGAAAAGGGCTGGCTAACAAACGGCTAAAAGAATACTGATAAATACCAAATCTACGGATTGTATACTGTCTGTACCGAAACAGATCCATGGAGAAACGAGCTGGAGGTATTAACACTACAGCCTGTCTGTATATCATAACAACTGAGATAAAAAGCAGGTTGATTGAGGCAGTGGAATCCATACTTAATCTTCCATCTCTACATGTTAAGACGGAAGGGAGAATGGATAGATAAAGGCTCGAGTGCAATAGGAATTGGCATGAAGGAACCAGCTCCCGCAGTCATTCCAGATAATATTTGACTGATTCAGCACACGATAATTATATAAGTTTCTTCTCCCAAACCACCTCGTATTGTATTGCTTCCATGTAAAAAGCAATGACTAATATTAACTGTGTACTCCACTCTAAAGTCTCTTGAATCTCTTACAACCCTTCATGCAATGGATACCTAATTAATTTAAGACTTCGATTATTACCCATGAAAGTTTTCACAATGACTAATACCAGTTTCGGAAACTTCGGTATGAAGTTTCCCTTCAACTAAACTTGTATTGAACTTCCAACATTCAAATCCAAAACCTACCGACGACAATGGAAGATTGGAAGGTATTAGCCAATTAAATTGACGACAAGAAAGACGCGAGGAAAGTTCTTATTGTTAATCGAGATTATATTTCGCTGGAGGTTTCTGTAAAATACTCATATTGTAGCCGTATAAATGAAAATGACTCTCTCAGTAGTCGAGATAGATCTGGTTTATGGAATATTCACATATTATATTTTGTTGCTGCTACAGTTGTTATAATTTCTGTCTTCAAGAGAACTTATTAGCTCAAGTAACAATGCGGGAGTTGAACTAATGAAAACGCTTGACATATTTCGTTGTTGTCTCAGATTTATTTTTTCTTCCAATGATTTAGAAGAGATAAGAAGGAAAGAATTGTTTTCCGGAAAATTGGCTACAATTAAGTACGAATGAAATGTCTTATTACGTTCTACGGACAGATTCATTGCTTTTCCTTGTCAGTATTTTATTCGAAGTCGAAGACTAAGCAAGTACAGTTTGTGCTGAATTTAAAAAGTATTACTTGTCTGGTAGACGTGACGATCATGTGGAAGTGGAATGGATAGTCTGGGAATAGAGACTGCGAATCGATTCTGGCTTTGGTATTTTATCTGAAATAAAAATATGAAATGTTAAGATTCCAGAATAATGTATATTGTGATTTTTTTAGTAACCTACGTGCTCGCCAGCGTATTTCCATTGTAAGTATACTACTGTGCAGAACAGGCCGTTGTCTGTACCGTAGTATGCTATGTACCGTCTTATGAGGCTACGCCGCATGACAATGGGCCGTTTGAAGAAAAATAAAGCAAATGCTCATGAGTATGAGCAAACGCTCCAAGCAAGAGCTTAGACTAACAGGTCGGAGTATAAGCATCTACTCGAGTTGATATGAATAATGATTTGCTTATTCTCAAGAGCTTTTGCTTCAATAAAATGAGCATTTGTGCCTGGACTGCCTGGTCATTCCTGTCGAAACTCGCAAACAGTCGAGTTGCGTCAGTATTAATTTGACCGTGTTTTGATTGTGAGTGTAATTAAAATGTCTTCAGAGAAGGGGAATGACGAAGAAAAAGGTATCAATTTGCTAGTAGCAATGCAATTGCGAAAAAGATTTGAAACCCCCACCAAATCACAAATTTCACATATTAAAGATTTAAAAAAACGAGGCGTCAAAACACTTTCCCAATTATCGTTTATCAACTAATGAAGAAAGTAAACAACATGAAAACGAGTCTAAGAAATAAGGTTGACAAGAACAAAAAGGCATTTAAAAAAATTGTTTTAAAGCAGTGGTAAAAATTTTAACATGGATTAATGGATGGCGAGAAGAATCCGACCATAGGTGAAACTTTCTGTTGATGTATGCATCACCGTGTTGATTCGGTTTTAAAATGTGAACGTGCGTGCAATCAATCACTCCAATAGCACTTGAAAACTGATATTTTTCTTGACACGCTTGCTGTGCTTCGTTTATTTTGGGTTGGGTTGGGTAGACGGAAATTTGATCCCTAAATGGGACTTTTCAACTATTTTGTTCATTACAAGTGGAATTGTTTTTGAAACAGTCGACTGAGTGATTCCCCATTCTTCTGTTACACCCATCTAAAATCCAGGATTGGCCATATATCCCAATAAAACCTTTTTATGATTTTATGAAAGAGCGGCCTCCTCTTCTTTCAAGATTTTCTCCCAAAAAGTACGTTGCCCTCCAATTTACATTTTCTTCTCGAAATCTGTAGAAAGATTTAGAATCTCGCCAATTAGCTTCCATTCGCACCAGTGGCGGCTGGTGGGTTATCGAACTGGTGGTGCACTTTACTATAGAATATTAAAATTAGAAAATGCAACAAAACAACAATTGACATAACATATGTTTATTTTTTATAGATTAAATCAATGCGACGACATTTTTCTGAAGCGAAACGTTCAATCACCTTTTTATTAAAATCGGGTATTGTTTGTAAAATTTTTTTTTCAATACTAAGCACAGAAAGTGCATTTAGCCGATCCTGAGACATGGTATTTCGGAGAAAAGTTTTAATTCTTTCCAGTGTCGAAAAATTTTGTTATTTTCTTTAATATAATCAATGTTTATACTCATTTTCAACTTATACCAAACACAGTACAGAATAAAAGTACTATTATAGAATCGGAACAAAAACTAAAAAAAATTACGGAAATAGTTATAAACAATAATTAACGCGTCACACAAACAGTGAAACTATACCGATAAGGAGATGTCAATCATAGCTGCCGTCGCCTCGCGCCCATGCCGTCCGGCCCAATTCGTCATACATCGGGTGCTCTCGGTAATCTTCGGTTCGCACGTGCGGCGCTCGAGAATTGTCCCATTACTCGGTACATTTCTATGAACTATTTTTTGTTTCACTCGTCAGGCGTATTAATTCGTATCTCATACAAGATGTATTAGTATTAGCAGTCCTCGTGCACTCGCCGAAGCGCACGCGGCACGATATTAGTTTAGTAAAGCGCTCAAACTTTTTGACCATAATTGGAAATTTAATTTTTTATACGTTTTTGTTTGTTTAACAAATAAATATTAAAATGGTAATTTAAAAATAAAGATGAAGTAATATTTTGTAATTTTTAAATCTTTTGAATTGGTGGTTCAGCACACGAGTGCACTTAAGGTACTGCTTCTTAAGTACTGCTGCTGCTGCGTACTGCTGCTTAAGGCCACTGCTTCGCACTTTGTATTGCTTCTGTGCCCGTAAATTCAAGAATTCTGCCATTTTATGACCAGCTTATTGCAAGGTGCATCTCCTACTAACGAGATGCAAAAATTTTGGAGCAAATGCTGAACTAAGTTAGCAGAGCATACTTTTTATTCATAACAAGATGAGCAAATACTTAAACGTGAGTAGATGCTCATGCTTCTAATACAATGTTTGAACAAAATCTTTTACTTAAATTTTTATTCATAAACTATATGGCATTTGCTCCAAGTTTTGCTAGTAGAAGGTTGTGCTCATTTTTATTTCGGTGTGGAAAAGTGCCATAGTGTCTACTTTTCGCGTTACTTTTTCAAAAAAATTAGGAAACGCCTGCTTTGCGTATGAAAATTTGTGTAGAAAAGCGTGCTTTGCATAGTGGTTGTAGAAACACTTAACACTTAATTACCTAACTCTTCACTTAACCTTTACATAGAGCACCCATTACTCCCATAAGGAAAATTTAATATTATACTTCCATGTTAGTAATTCATAGTTGTGGTAAAAAGTCGGGCGCCACTGAATAATAGTTTCATACTTCTGCGAGTAGAGTTTGAAGTACATAAAAGCGCCATGGGCGACTACATATTATACCTCTTTTCAGAACAAAAAGATGTCTGTTCGCAGTACACATTTCCAAGCGGCGTAGCCTCAAAAGACGGTACATAACGGCCTGCTCTGCACAGTAGTATACTATGGAAATACGCTGCCCGCCTTGACGTGCTCACATCCAACTGCTCTAGCAACCATCACCTGTAGTAATTTTCGTGGCGTGGATATTCGTATTTTTCTTGGTTTCTGGCAAGCCAGGAAGCAACTTTTTCTTTTTTCTGTTGTCGCTAATAGAGACAATAGGGAGTCGGAAAATATACTAAAATTGCGGACTTAATGAGAACATGAAGAGAACTGTAACGCCGTTGAAAGATACTACCACTGACCTCCACCCACAATCCACTGTTTAACCTTACCTAACAACAAATGTTTGACGATTTCGTCGGTTAGTAGTACTTACATAATTTTCCAAATTATTGTTCTTCGTTATTGTATATAAGTATATAATGAAATACCTGAGAGTGACCCTCGACTCTAAATTGAATTGGATGGCACACCTGGAAAGAACTACTACCAGGGCAACCAAACTATTTTGGCAATGCAGAAGAGTTATAGGAAAAACCTGGGGAATAAGACCTGAGGTGGTACACTGGCTTTACACAACAGTGATTAGGCCTACGGTCACCTATGGAACGGTAGTCTGGTGGAGAAGGACAGAAGTGTCCTCAGTAGAGAACAAATTGGCTACAATCCAAAGACAAGCTCTCCTCGGTATTACCGGGGCAATGAACAGCACGGGCACGTCATCAATGGAAGCCCTTATAGGCCTCCCTCCTCTGGAACTTTTTGTTAGGGCAGAGGCGATGATGGCGATTCTTAGACTGAAATCGGGAGGCATGTGGACCCCGAACAATGTTCGTGGGGGACATACCGATATAACTGGGACAATACTAGACGAACCAAACTTTCAGATGGGTCTGGATAGTATGATACCAGAGAATATATTCACTGAGCGAGTGAATATTATCATTCCATCTAGGCAACAGGTGATGCACTCGGGAAATCCCGGGAATATCAGCTGGTTCACTGATGGATCTAAAACCAACCATGGCACTGGGGCTGGTATAAATGGACCTAGGAAGAAAATGTTCTTCAGCCTTGGTAGATACACGTCTGTATTCCAGGCAGAAACAATTGCTGCTATAGCCTGTATTGATGAAAATATCAAGAGGGGTTATACCGGACAAAGAATAAAAATATTCACTGATAGCCAGGCATTGCTGAAGGCTATCAGCAATCCTACCACGAAATCTAGACTGGTTAAAACTGCAAAGAGTCCCTTAATAAGCTGGCAAGAGACAACACAGTGTCTCTAGTATGGGTGCCGGGACATGAAGGGACTGCTGGTAATGAGTTGGCGGACCAGCTAGCTAAACAAGGCTCTAAAGGAGACTTTATAGGTCCGGAACCATTCTGTGGAATCACAAAGGATTACATAAGAGGGGAAATCCGGAACTGGCTAGACAAAGAACACCAAATTAAATGGAGGTTGACAGAAGGTCATCTTCACACAAAAAGTCTACTGAAAAAGGTAAACAAAGAACTCTCAACCAGTTTATTGAAACTGAGCAAGAGACACTTGAAGACAGTAACCGACCTGGTTACTGGACATTGCACTCTAAGGAAACATTTGTACAGAATGGGAATAGTCAGTGAACCTTTCTGTAGGAAGTGCGAACTAAGGGATGAAACACCTATTCATATATTCTGCTCATGTAAGAACTTACAAGGACTCAGACAGAAGCATTTTGGAAAGGAAACTATACAACCATCAGAACTACTTAAAATCCCCCCAAATAAGCTAGTGGCCTATATAGAGGACACGAAACTTTTGGAGTGGAAGTAGATAACATTGGGAATGGTACAATGACTTAGGTCAAGTGCCCGGGCTGTTGAGCACAACCCAAACGTTTGAATGAATGAATGAATAAGTATATAATATTTTGTTTTTGCCAATGGTTGTTTTCAAACATGCCTTACTTTGGATGAACAAACTGAAAGAAATGGACTCTTCAAGACTTTCAAAAATTTGCTTCAATCGACTTGCTCAGTTAGAATCTGATAATAATTCAAATAATTGGGTGACGCAACTCAAAGAATTGTTCATTTATGCGCAATGTGAGTGTCTATGGAAAAATCATTTAAGTACAAATGTACGCAGTTTAGATAGACTTATTCTAGACAAATTGCGAAAACGCCTGCTTGATAGTGACATGAACAAAAAGGTTGCTTCTAGTTACTCTTTACTAAAATCACACTTACTAGTTGGTGAAAATAACAGTTATTGGCAAATACCCGCTCACATCTATATAACCAGAATAATAGCGCAACTTAGAACGTGTAGTAAAACATTTTTAAAATTGTCTTTTGAAGGAAATTTTTATATCATCAACAGCACTGATAATTGCACTGTCTGTAATATGGATTCCCTGGAGTCATTACATCATATGCTTTTTCAATGTCCCATTTAGAGCCCTCTAAGAAAAAATAGTTTTTTTCACAATGTTCATAATATTGATGACCTAGTACACTATCTCAGCACTAATAATACACAAAATGGATTTTTTAAACTTACTGAGTTAGCTCATAGCATTATTAGTATCATAAAGCTGCGAGCATTTGCACATGGTGAATGATTGACATTACCATCAAGTACACAGATAATTTATACTTTTATTTTTGTATTAACTTTGTCTATGTCGTAATGTATCTCTAATTATGTTAATTCCTCACTCGAAATTTTGTACCGAACCCTTGTGAAAAGATTTATCTTAGACACAATAAAACTATATTTCTATCTATATAATATTTTGTTAAGATCGACAGGGTGTGTTAAGTTAGTTTAGTTTAGTGTGGACTTTTTTATATCAATAGACAATGGCAACAAAATGCATAGTTATATAAGGACTGTAGTGTGGGGTGCACAAGGTAAGTTTTATTTTTATAATATAAAACATGTTTAATTAACTAGAAAGTGACAAAATATTAAAGTAGTTACTCTTTTATACAGCTTTAAACTTCCCAGCCATGAAGAACAACATTCGGTTTGGCTGGAAAGAAGTAGAAACCATCTTTTTGGATTTAATAGGGCAAAAAAATTGGAGAGTATGCCCTCGTCACTTTGGCCTGGACTGCTTACTGAAAAAAGTAGAAGGCGAGGCATGGTATTGAAAAGGTTTTCTTTGCTATCCCTGTTTTAGCCTGGTAAGTAAATCTTTTTATACCTACATATATTTATTGAATGTTATTAAATGAGAGTATGTTTCTTAGATTAAAATCCAAAGGAGGGATCTCATTTTTTGTGCCCCACCATAGTGCCTCACAGGTAACAACTCCTGAGCAAAATAAAGGTACCTATTTATTGTCATAAGTTGGAAATAATTTTACTCATTTAAACATTCTGTAGATATGATGCAGACATCAATTGATTATTCCCCACTTGGGAAAGTAAAAACTTTTGCAGTCATACAATGTACATAAGAAAAAATGAACACATAATTTTTATGTTACAGATATTCCATCTACTAACCAGATGTTTGAGGAGGAAGAATTGCAGGGCATTAAGCACATATACAATGGTATGTATATAATAAAATTTATTCTGTCTGTTCCTTTTGTTGTATTATTTGGTTTGTTCAATTCCCATCAAAAACCAACTAAATAACATATTTCAAAGTATTATATTAGTAAATAAATAAATTGTCCACAGATACTGCTCTACCTCGCAAAAGAGATGAAACCATCATTTTTCGAATAAATGTGCAAACATTTTTCAAAGGTTAGTTGTTTCGGGAAACAAATATGTAATTGTTCACAATCACAATATGTGTGTTTGAGCTATCCGATTGAAAATATCCAAATGTAACTACATAATATAATATATTAGATAGTAATGATAGTCATAATATTGTAAATTGTTTTTTAAATAGTATGCACATTTCAGTCACTTAGCTGTGTTATAAGCAAACTGTAGATGGATGTGTTTAATGTTTTTTTTCTTATTATACACCTGCCCACAGAAACAGTTGCTGATAGAAAAAACTATTTTTTGATTTGTATGAAAAATTTTTATGCTTTATAAATATATTTGGAATATGTACATTTGACAATTTACTCATATTACTTTCTTTATTTGCAGTAGCCGAAGCAGCAACAAAAACAAATTTCCACAGCACAGTGACCCTCATGAAAAAACTTAAGCACACAAAACACAAGGGAGACAGACAGGATCACTCACTTGATATAATTATAAGCATCGTCTTTTTTAATTATATTAAGGAAGTGAACCGTGTTTTGAAAGGTATCGACATAAAATAACCCATAATAAATATCTTAAACGCCGTAAGAGACCAGAAAGGAGACCATTATGAGTTATTTTGAAATAGATCAGATTGATGATCTGTCTTTTGTCAATATCATTCAACGGATATGTCAGTATAGGTTTCCTTTTTTGTGTTCCTTGTATATTCATCATTTTATTGGTACTTTTTAATAATTCCCCACTTTAGCCCATTTTTTAATTATCTTCTCATATTTGTTTATTATGTAATTACTAAAAGTTATTTGTTTGAAAACCATACCTCCTTCTCCTATTTCAGTGATTATTGATTTTTACTGAATGTTTGTTATTTTTCAACTTCAAAATGTTACATTTGATTGTTTTTGTTCTGTATTTCAATAATAAAGGTGAGAAGGTAACTGTTTCACTATTTGTTGTATACTTTGCTTCGTTCCCTGATCACTGATAATAATCATAAGCTTATTAATGCTTCTTACCTTAAAAAATCGTTTTACCTTACATCGTATGCGATTCAAATTAATTTTCTACATTTATTGTTCTTCCTGTTTGTCATTAAAAGATGTAAAAAACGTTTTATTGGCTGTGTACTTTTTATTTGGAATAAAATATATAAAGTTAATGATTATTGCTTAATTTGTCCCACTCCAGGCATTAAATGGTCCATTTTTGACATTTCATTTAATTTAACTTGACTATTCCATTGTTATTATTGTAATATCAATCAAAATGTTGAGTTGCTTTGAATGAAATATCAAATAATGGACCATAAATGCCATATTGTAATAAAAATAAAATCACAGTAATTTTGAATATGGCGCCAGCCACGAAAAACTGTAAATTTATAGGAATCTTCTTTCTCCACTATTAGCGGAGATCACAACCATGTCAAAAGTGTTAGAGTTTCATTTTCCGACTTTCAAGGTGGCGCCACTAGTAAAATTAATTCGTCATATGAAGCGCCACGGGTCAGATTCCCATCTATCAGTGTTATATTATCTATGGTGTTAATCAGTTTCAGTATGGGGAAACGGGGAGTGGCCAATTGTCGCATTGCGAAGGTGGTCTGTCGTCCATGTGTTTTCTATTGAACCACCAGCAACGACAATTTTGTGGGTGATACCGTCCACAGGTAGCGACCGTCGCTGAGATCAACTACAAGAAGTCGTTGGTCTGAGTACTGCTCCAATTCTATTGCATTTTGAATGTAACCACGACCTCCGCCCACTAACGACCACAATAATGTTGTGACGCGTCTCTGATGTCCTTAATATGAAACGCATCCATTTTTATGTTCAACTCGCCCTTCTCATCGAATAGTCTGTTTTGTCTTGTTCTAGCTTGTTTGGCCCCCACTGCACTAACGTGGTTGATTTTCTTTGGTCTACATATCTTTTTGTGAAGTATTATGACAACTGCGTGCTGGGAAATTTGAAAGGGAATCAGTTATTTGTGTTTTCACGTTTCTCCTTCAAAATTTGTCTGCAAAAGAATATATTAATGGTAAATTACACCTTAAGACATGAGTATAAAGTTCGTAAAATACTGTTTCAACTCAATTTTATGACGTGAAATGTCTAGTTTTTCTTATTCTGTTACGAAAAAGCGGCCGTAAGAATATCTTTCAGTTGCTGTTTCCCTTTTTATCGAAAGCTTTGTTGGCTTATATTTCATAATATGTCCAAAATAAATACGTCAGTATATTGTAGATAAAACGTGCCAAAAAGCCTTGAAGCGAGAACGAGAAAGTAAAATACACACACTATCAAAACGCATTTGAGAATAGCAGCTCACGCAGAAATAACCCCCATTTATCGGACCCGACCGATTACCCTACGTTCGTATAAAAGGTAATTTATAAATCTCATGACAAACAAAATATCCACCCTTTTTCATTTTTTGCTCGTTTTGATCTCTAACTACCGATTCCATAAATCTAACCCTTTGCTTATATAGTACAAGGGCTACAATATGTGCTCGGTTTATTAAACTTCATGTAAAATATCACTGACTGATATTTGACTCTATTTCAGATCGAGCGCAAATTGCTATCGTATTTTTGCAGTTTCAGCTTACGCAAATCTAAAAAAAGGAATATCCATATACTGTTTGTTCTAAAATGAATAAATATCAACAGGTAATTGGGCGGAGTAGAATTCAATAAGACCTCTGGCGGAAAAAATTGTAACTGTCGCAACCAGTAAAATAATTCGTTTTGCATTGTTTTTGTATTATATGAAAGTCAACGTAATTACCGTAAATTTGTACTTTATTTGTTTAATTTTGTGTCAGTGACAAGTTTGAAACTGTGTTTTTCTATTTAACTCAACTATCATCATTTTTGAGGTAATATTCTTATATAATCAGAGATATTATGGAGGAGGTTATGTTATTCTATTTTTTGTTTTCATTGCAGATCAAAAAGAAAATAAGTCGGTATTGAAGATTTAAAATATTACTCAATACAAACGTACTTTCCCTGCAACTTTTGTAAATATGACTATATCAAAAATAAAATAAAAACACGAAATCAGACCTAAAACTAAACAGTTAATTGAACGCTTGTTGTACTTTTCACAAATATCTACCATACCTATTACTCCAAAAATGAAAATATTAGGAGTCAAAATTTAGTTTAACAACACAACATAATAAAGCACAATCAAAGAAAAAGCAAAAGTTTTACAAAACACACACTGAAGAACTAAAACAGCAAAATAAAACCACTCAAATATCAAAAGGCTTATACGGCAGCTGATTTGTTTTACTCGTTGCTAAGATGACATTGACATTTCAGAGCGCCATCTATCGAATTCCACTTTTCCCAATACCATTAAATAAGCGTCATCTTGCTTTGGAAAGAACATCTATGGAAAGAAATTGGGTAAGGAACCCACACAAGAAAAGAAATGTTTTGGTTGATTGAATAACTGAGTACTCGCGTGCTAGTTGCCGTCCGGAGCTATGGTCCCTGCTGCCCCCTCCACGCTACGCCACTGCGTAGTAGTCAAGCAGACTGAGCGAGCACTGCTAAAATTTCTTAATAAACATGATTTCCTATAACTTAGAAAATTTAGAGTGAATAGGAGCGTGCGGCGTTAATAATACACGTAATTGAAGCAACTAAATTCTAGAATTTCAGTCACGTTTTATTTCAAATTATAAACTAAACATTTCTATACAAACGGATACGACCTATTTACGGATACCCCCCGTTTCTTAATTTATTTCTTTACAACATAAACTCGAGAAAATATTGTCTCGTCGATAGAACCAATTTAAAAATACTAAAAACAATTTGTTAAAAGTCAAACTTTCTCTCATAATATCGATACAATCGTGGACTCACTTAAAGCACGGAAAAAACAATTTTAGACAAACAAAAAGTTGTCGGGATCTGGATAACATAATCGTAACAAAATGTTTTTTATTTGACGAAGGTATGGAAAAGTCAGAAACAGATAATTTATTGGCGAAGTAGACATAATGGATATCAGCGACCTTTAAAAATCAGTCAAAGGTCAAACAAGGAATAAAATTTAGATAAATTTACGTTCCTTTACAATACACCGAGTGTTTTATTTTTATATACTAGACTTCATAATCATAATTATTTTGTTGAACTTTGTTTTCTTCATGGTTTATCCATAATAAATAAAGGAAAAGACATTTAGTTTTGCGAGTGTCCCAATGGACCCTGAAAAAGGAGAGCAGAAACTTTCTCGTAAACTTCCTTCGGTCAATGCTATTCACGAAGCCGTAAAAACTTTACGAGAGTAGTGGAAGAAGTTTACACTTACTGTTGTATCCTGCAATGTCTCGGTACGGTGAGAGAGATATTTAAATGAAATATAGATCGTTTGAAGTTTTTATGAGAGTGAAATTTCTGGAGAAAACATCTTTTTCCAATTATTCACATTTTTTATTATTACATTCCTCTTTCCAATATTTCAATTTCTTTTTATTGTTTTAGAATTCGCTTCTTACATCTCCATCAATTTTTTTGAAATTGTTTGTGAGACTTTCTGCTCCTGTTCCTGAAATAAAAGCAAAACAATCCAATGCTTAATCTGGAGTATAAATAAATGACCAATAGTAGAGCTCTTCCATTCTTCAACCACTACCAAATACCCGCGGTTGAGGCGACTAAAGGTCACCAGAAGCTGATAGAATTTTCCCAGCACTGTTTCAGGGTCAAGATAAAACTCTACCACATTTGGCTAAAGTTTGTCGAAGCTGATTAGAACTGGGTTACATACCAGAAGCATGGGGAAGGGCAATAGTCATTTCCATTCCCAAAACAGGAAAAAAGACACAACAAACCCAAAATACTACCATCTTTTGTGCTTGAAATGAAGGATCAAATACTAAAACTTATATCCAAGAGAAAATATATTTTATATCGGGGCTAGTACTAGAGTGCCACCAAGATTTAGCTAACGCCTCGGCAGATAACAATATTATTCTGAGGTGGTTTAAAGGGCACGACAAGACTAAAGGTAAAGGGAAGCGACTGGACTTAAAATTTTCGGACCCAGTGACACTTACGGCCTAACGACTTCGACAATTGCGGAAGTGGCCAAACGTTACAGCCATACTCAATCCCTTAAGAGATGGGATCGAATTAAAGGATGCAGTCTTGCTAGGATCACCCTGGGCGACCCTGGGAAGCTGGTGCCGAGAAATATTTGACGAAGACCAGGAAAAACCTACATTCAACAGTAGAATTTCTGACTGGCCACTGTCAACTGAGGAAACACCTCTATGCAGGATGTCTGAACAGGAAGATAAAACTGTCAGCAGTCATGTCTTATGCGAGTGTCCGGAGTTATCGTCGATAAGAGAGTGTGTGTTTGGTGAGTCTAGGCCTACACCTGCCGATATAAAGGAGATGTCTCCCAGTGACCTGTCCACCTTCCTGGGAAGGACAGGATGGACGATGACCTACGAGTACAACAACTCGAGAGGATGTACAATAGGTCACACGGGGCCTAAATGCTACACTCATCCTCCCTACTCTACAGATACAGATCCAAGAGAAAAACAACATAGTTACCGAACGAAGAGATCTTAAGAGACTGCACTGGGAAAGCTGACGAAAAATATTCTAGGTGCTTTAGATGACCAACGATCTGCAATGTGTGAGCTCCATAACATACGAGACGCTTCTGGTAGAAGAGCAATAAATAGGAAAGGAGTGGAACACACAACATCCCAAGGGACGGAGCTGCTCACTACTAGGATAAGCACCGATGACATTGTGTTGACAGCCAAGGGAATATTCTAGAATACTCTTGATCACAACTTTTTGTATAATTTCCAAGCAGAATCCATTACCCAAATGGATTGGGATTCAAACATAATTACCTAAATGCTATTCACTGGTATAGAGATGTTCTGAAGTGATGTAAGATACTGGAATAGAAGTGAACGAACCAGGAAGACACTCCATTTTCTTGAGAAAAAGTATTTTTCAGCAGAAATTAATCATTTACGAAAGTATGACAGCCATTGAAGCACTGAGTTCTTATGTTATCGGTTCTGAAATGGTTTGGGAATGTCTAGCAAGGAGATGGTCCTAAAATTTTTCTAGTGAGATGTAACATGCTGTTCAGCTTTTCCGTCTGAAAAACTATTTCATTTATTGAATTTTTTGGCTCATTAGTCACTCCCTCCCAGATTTCTACTAAATTTTTAAACATGCTGTTTCCTTGTCGCATTAGCCACTCCGAAATAAAACATTAATTTTTATCAAATTCCCCTTCCATTTTTGTCTGTCCATGTTCGAAATTTCAATTTACGAGTGGACTCTTTCTTTCCTCTAACTGCCACATTTAAGGCAACAAGTAATTTATATTTTCTTGTTAATTTTTGGTGAACAACTTTCTATTGTCTGCTTGGTAAGTTAATTATTGTATTTTCCCTAGGTTATTTTTTAGTGCTTATAACTTATTTATATTTATTGCTTATTTGCTAATTTCCAATTTTTTTTGTGTATTTGAGGACCAAAACGAATAGAATAAAACAGATCACTGTTAAGTTGTATTTTGACACGTGGAGTTCGGGTTTTGTATGCGCTATAGTATAAGCACCTTTTTTACCTGATCTGTTCTATTTATTCGTTCCTTCCTAGTGTTTCTTCTCTAGTTTCTTATCTCTGTTTTCTCTTTTTTGCGCAGCTCTGCAGCCGGCAAGCTTAAGGCAAGTTCAATGTAAGTTTACGACCATTTTATTCAAGTTTTCCTGACCCGTGCACGAGGTCCACAGTCTGTCGAAGAAATTACCGCCACTGCCGCCATCGCGCTAAGAGCTGCAAATATCCTCAGCCCTCTAAGATAAGTTCCTCCGTCTTATCCATAGCGTGTGTAAGATTATTTGGATTTGGCGTGCTAATTACAATTAGTATTCTCTTCGTTTGGTTTTTGAAATATTCAATTTATGTTGAGTTTCAAATAATACAATAAATACTTATTATTTCATTCTTTGTATTGATTATTCAATAATCATTGAATTGGATAAACGTGTTCGGGAATAAGTAGATTTTTTTTTTGTGACCTAACTTTAATTTCTTACAAGGTGTTTCCAGCTTTCCACCTTTTGTTTCTTGTTTTAATTGCTTCGTTCGATTAAAAAGCTGGTGGCGTCCAATTTAATATTAATTGTTCACCCCATCCCAGTGATAGTATATAAAATAGTTTAATTGGTGCCGAATACCAATCCCTGAGGTGAAGTGCTCTAGCCTGGAGCAGTTTTAGGTTATAGAGAATTCCCAAAACGTCATAATGTATCAACAATTTGCGAAATATAAACTCAATTGGAAAAACGAAACCACAATTAAATGATTAATTCATTACCATTATAAATAAATTTAAAGAAAATTACAATGTGAAACAATGGAATTTTATTAGCAGCTGACAAGTTCCGTGTGTTGGTGAGTTGAGATGAATTTTCCTCTCGTTGTGCACGTTATGACCTATGAAGTTGTTATCTTTTACGAGGGGCAAATTACCCTCTGACAATTAAAGGGGTTATGATGGCATTAAAACATAAACGTCGACCGTCAAAGAAACAGGAAATCGTCCTTCCTTTGTAGGCGGCAATTAAAAAGGAGGTATTTTAATATCTGTTTATTTTTCCATTCACTGATCTCGGCGCTTTGACTTATAGATGTATTTTGAAACAAAAATCAACATTCAGAAAAAATACAAAATTTTTTCTCTTGAATAATTTAAATATGGGTAGAAAAGGACTTTTTGTCTTTCTAAATAATGCTATAGATACATATTTATGCTCAGTAAATCAATAAATCCTTTTTTTCTATCAAGGAACATTTTTTCCTGTCTCCATTAAACATATATCCTTCCGTATCTGTAAAAATTTGAAGGGTGGGTGACCCCACAGCACTAAGGCCACAATCGACCCATTGTGCATCCTTCTGAGGTTCAGACTTCCTTCTAGCTCGTCATCCAGCCTACTTGTTTGAAGTAGGCGATAACGTCGCCGGAAGTAAGCTCCCTCATGGTGGCTTGTGTTAGCCTGTACTCGCCGAATACAGAAAACCTAAATTGAGAGAGTGTCGGACATTCACAAAGAATGTGTTCGACAGTCCCATCTTCCTGTTCACATCCTCTACAAAGTGAAGTGTCAGACAGACCCAGTCTGTAGAGGTGGTTTCGCAGGTGGCAGTGACCGGTCGGAATACTCGTGGCTGTCGGAAGGTTCTGTCTGTTTATAGTCACGTATTTTTTGGCTACTTTCCTGTCCAAATACTGCTGCGGTTCCTTGGCAAGCCTGCAACCTTCTGCATCGTCCCATCTACCCTTAAACCTTTCAAGGGAGTGTTCCTTTATTAGGTCAATCATAGCCGACTACGACAGACCAATGAAAGTGCCAGGTCTTACGAGTTTTTGGGAGGCTGCTTTTCTGGCAGTAGTAGGCAGTGGTAGTAGGCAATGTGGCTACCTTTCGATTTGCTGTGGCCCTTGATCCAGCCTAGAGTGACTTCGTTGTTGCTACAGGCTTCGATCAGGGACAGAGGGACAGGTGACACTCCAGTACTAGGCCTGATGTGATACGTAGTCTGTTCAGGGCTAGTAGTGCTTGTCTACTATCCGTAATGATGTGAATTTAATCACATGTGGTGTTTCTATTGGTAATCTCTTTTGCGGCGATGTAGATAGCAGTGAGCTCTCTGTTTCAGCAAAACATATATCCTTTTTTTGCGAACATTTTTTCCTCTTTTTATTTTAAACATTGGTAAATGCAATTCCCCTTAATGATATTTTAAACTAACTGCGGTTTAAAATTTAAACACAACAAAAAAAATATATCTGGAAGTTCAAATGTTTACGTTAACATAAAACATTATACTGGGAACATTCCGGTTTATCCAGAATTTTAGAGTAGTCGCCACGTTCCTAAGCTCAGCTAAAACTCCTTCATTATTCATTTACGTTCAATCAATAATGAAGTTAAATGAAAGTTGTCGAACTTTAATGCGACTGTTTTAAATTTTTTATTGTGTTTTTCCAACAGGACAGGCTTTAGGTATAAAGGAAAGTATACAAATGTCCTTAAATGTGAAGACAATCATTTGATTTCGACCTCAACAAGGATTTCACTGGATATTATCAATTCTATCGCTAGTTTTGACTAGAATATTATCCTTAATTATGTAGATTGAAAATGAACAAAAAAATCGCTGCCATGGACTCCAGTAAATGAGGGGAAAAGTGATAGACTGCGGAAAACTGTATCACAACAGGTACAACTTCATTATATGACATGAAGGTTGAAAAATGCCAATTTAAATTACATTTGCGAGAGCAGTTGAAAAAAGAGAAGTTATTTGTTACATAAAAGAATTACTCAGTTTCTCGGGTCGGTCCTGCTTCTCGATCTGTTCTGGCTCTAAAATGGATTTACAGTAATTTTTCACTGTCGAAAGCCATTTAATTAATTGATTATCCTAAATAATAAATTACGGTTTGGATGAAAGCAAGTCCTATCGATTTGATGAGAGTAAAAAGTACATAATTTTCTATAATATATACTCTGTAATTAATAGAAAAAAGAGTCATTGCCGTAGATCTATAGTTTCATGATTGTAAGACAAGTTGAAGTTCACAATTTCATATCAATTTCAGCTTTGTTGGGTCCAAACATAAATAACGCTTTGTGGAGAATATATATTTTCTTCATAGTGTAACTCAAAGAAAATTAAGCAGCTCTAGTATAGGGATAGGGTTGTTTACAGTACTGGTTTCCGAGGTTTAGTGGTGCTGGTAAAATCTTCGACAGAATCATCATCTGTCAGAATTTCTTCCACGTTTTTTGGGCGAAACAATTCTCGAGCCATTCACCTCTAAAAAGTACTCGTGATGCTATTTTCGGTGAACCTTTTCACCATGTTAAAATATGATGATATTTCCAACATCAATATAGGCAATCACAGTAATAAGAAGGAAAGTTGTAAATTTTTTTGAAAATTCTTATTTTTCAATTTTTTCGACCCTCGTATCGTTTGTCAGCGAATTTTGGAAATGGAATACGAAAGACTATTATATTATCAACCTTCTTGCAAAATTTGAACGCGGGACATCAATATATGGCATCACAGTAATAAAAGGAAAGTATAATTTTTTTTTTTAAATTCATATTTTCCAATTTTTTTGACCCTCGTATCGTTTGTCAGCGAATTTTGAATATGAAATACAAAAGACTATTATATTATCAACCTTCTTGCAAAATTTGAACGCGAGACATCAATATATGGCATCACAGTAATAGAAGGAAAGTTGAATTTTTTTTTGAAAATTCATATTTTTCAATTTTTTTGACCCTCTTATCGCTTTTCAGCGAATTTTGAATATGGAATACGGAAAACTATTATATTATCAACCTTTGTGCAAACATTTAACGCGAGACATCGATATATGGCATCACAGTAATAGAAGGAAAGTTGTAAATTTTTTTGAAAATTCTTATTTTTCAAATTTTTCGACCCTCGTATCGTTTGTCAGCGAATTTTTGAAATTGAATACGAGAGACTATTATATTATCAACCTTTGTGCAAAATTTTAACGCGAGACATGATTATATGGCATCACAGTAATAGAAGGAAAGTTGTAAATTTTTTTTAAAATTCTTATTTTTCAATTTTTTCCACAACATCTACGTCAATGTACAAACTATACTGAATAGAGAGAAGTGGGTCATCCTGGCTTTGTTTAAGAATAAATTAACAAATTAAAAGATTAATTAAAGTTTCGATAATAGTGAACTTAAAAACAATACAATTAAATCGGAAGTGACAAATAGCGAATAAAAAATTCATTCAAATAAAGTGGAAATATAGATTCAGTTGAATTGGAGGTTTTAAATATTAAAAATGTCTAAATTGCAACAGGACTTGTTTCAGTTTCCATTGTTATTTCAAACTATGTGAAAAACCACCTACTAAATATTTATTCAACAAACCTGCCTTCAGTATTTTCGAGATTGTGGTATTTTAAAGTAAAAATTCCACATCTTTGTTCCATAATAAAAAACAATGACTATCATTTACGCGAAACTTGTATGCCACAATACAGCCTCCAAGTTTTCTGTCAACAAATCTTTTTGTACTTGTAGTCCGTTCTTCTTCTTCATAACTTTTGTAATTCCGTCTGTAAATAGCTTAAAGCTAACTTAAAATTGTTGTCACATACTTGCAACATTTGTAAAAACTACTGTGTTTATTGCCTTCTACAGAGCCGGCTTACAGTAACACACCTAAAAATTGATTTAAAAAATAAATAAAAAACTTCAACACCACCCAACCTAATCTAACATATTTTTTGTTCAATTAAAAGAACTGCGTCAGTGCAGAGGAACATAAGGGCCAGGAACCAGCCACTTTGAGAGCTTGGAAAAAAGACCAAGCATATTTCAAGCATAAATTGGACCACTCAAGCAGCCTTTAAAGCATTGAGTTCATGAGTGATCCAGTTATAAAACATTAATGTGGATACAAGGACACGCTGGAAAGGAAGTAAATGAAATAGCAGATGAAATAACAAAAAGAGGGACTGGAACAACATTTCGGGGACTGGAATCACCAAAAGGTCACGCCAAAAAAAGAGAAGACACTGCGCTGCTTGAATGAGCTTAAATTAATGGAAGAAGAAGCATGCAGAACCTGGGAATTTGAGAAAAAGTCCATTTATAAATGGAATGCATCGCAATAAAGAAGTCTTTTGGATAGAAGTGGAATAAACTGAAGTCTGCGGTTGATTGATAATTCCTGCAAGCACTGGGACTGAAGGAACTACAAATCTCTAAGACCTTTCACAAAAACTTAGTAAAAGAAAAGGGACACAATAAATATTATAGGTTTCAGTGAATAAATTCATCAAATAGCGTCAGAACAGAAACTCCACCTCTGCTTCCAGTGATAAATATAGATCTGAGTCAACATTAGATGGCGGCAGTGTCTGTTTTTAAAAAATTTGTTGTGTCTAATTACGTTTGAAGTGTAATTTATATCCATCTTTTGTGGTGCGACTAATTTCTCCGTAATTATTTCTGTTGAAATATGTGCGGTGTTAAAACGATGATTAGAATTTATTTTCTTTTCAGTGAATTGTGATAAATTTGCTTGTTAATTGATGTGGAAACTATTTAAAAGCTGCTCGAAGGTGGTATTTTTCAAGACAATATATTGTAATTAAAATTAATTTTCAATTACAATATTATAGTTATTTAGAAATACCTGTAGTTATTAACAGAATTGCAAAAGAAAATACATAGACGATGATTTTTCCTCATAATAATCCAAATAATAGACTTGTTTAAAGTTGAAAAGTAGCTTATACGAGGATGTATTGATATCTAGTTAGCCTAGACCAGTACCATGCATAAAAAAAATATCGCGTTACCATAGCAACGAACAATAACTCATTAGGTTAGTGTCAGTGTGAAGTTGATCGTCAAAAAAATAAACCAGAGTTACGCAATGAATTAAAAGAAAAAAGACGTTCACCGAAATTGTGAAAATCGGAAAATTGGATAAGGTACCTGTATTTGAAAGGGTTAAGAGGTAAGCAGATTTACGAAGATATGCTTAATACCCTTGGTGATCAATGTCCTTCGTCCTCTCCAAGACCTAAGAAGTTTCTTGTCCAAAAATCTGCTGGGAAAGTTCTTACTTCAGTTTTTTGGGATTGCCATGAAGTAATCATGATTGATTTTTTGGATAAGGCTATGTTATATTTTATATTGCGAAACTGAGATGGAATATAATTTCGAACACATACGCTGTTAGTTATCCCATCTCGTTCACCGTCCTCATAGGATATATACGACCGAGGTAAAGGGTGAAGAGGGCTGCTTGGGATTTGGATGGTTAAAAATGTTTAGTCTAGAGATAACCATATTACCGAAGCGAGTAAAATTTAGAGACAGTATCACGGAGTTTTATTATAATATTGTACCCAGTTTATAACATAATCTTACAGGTATAATAATAACTATTACTATTCGACATTACTGACCACTCTACGGGAGAAAATTAAAGAGAGAAGACGCGGAAAGCTTCCCAAAGGTGTTTTGTTTTTGCAGGACAACGCCCCTTCACACAAATCTCATGTTGCCATGCAAAAAATTCGTGATTTAGTGTTTGAGTTACTAGAAAACCCCCCTTATTCACCAGATCTCTTCCCTCAACTGAAAAAAGTTTAAAAGGTCGTAAATTTTCTTCCAACGAAGAGGTTATAAAAGCTGTGGAGGTCTGGTTTGCAGAGAAAGAAGAAACATTTTTTTGCAAGGTCTAGAGACGTTGTAGGTTCGCTGTAATAAATGTATCCAACAAGGGGATATGATATGTTGAGGGATAAAATATTTTGACATTGAAATTTTGTTTGGTTCTATAGTAGGATAAGAATTTTCCAATGTACATAATATGTACCATTCAAAAGAGGTTGAGCAATTTTTTCAATTGGTACCATAGGCAACAAATGTCCATTAATCCATTCAATCATCTTCTTTTTTTTTCCACAGCAGAAGTGGAGAGGCTATACTTTCCTTGGAGACATGTCGTGGGATCTGAGGAAAATTCCAATGCTCAGAACCCAAACTAATCTATTGGACATAGATGATAATTATTGTTGGAACGAATATGTAGCTTGGTGGTCGAAACCTTAACAGCGAACGGCCCAAAAAAAAGATCTCTGGTGTACAGAGATGATTTGATGATTCTATTTGCACCACTTCGTCAGCAAGCATGGAAATTCATCTGGACCTCCCTTCTGTCCATATATTAATGAAAAGAGAGGCTGGATAGACTAATGGTGTGAGAATGTGTGTAGTGTGTGTTGTAGATTTTTATTTCACTGCATGGTTTTTTAAAAACTTACGATTTTAAAGAAATTTCGACTATATACTATAAAATATATATCTTAATAGATCTTGCCTGTATAATTGCCTAAAGTTTTGTAATAAGTTATGTCCAGAGTAGGCCACTACACCGAAATACCATAAAATACTCGATAAATCGTATAAATGGCCATTAAAATTGGGACATAAAACTGTTCCAAACTCAATAACGGACCCATAAACATGAACATTTGTTTTCCACTATAAAGTAATAATATGTAATTCAGTTGAAACGAGGCTAATTTCTGTCCATTAATCGGCAATATTTTGAATGTTATTAGAGGATGGAACATACTAAATTTCATTTCAGTTCCATGTCGCGTTGAATAAATTGACTCTGATGTTCCATTATTGTAATTTTATTAGTATATGTATATACAGTTAACTTTGAAATACACAGTGTTTAATTTTCCAGAAACTGTATTTGGAAAACTAGAAAACTTTAAACGTATATAACGTTTGCTGGCGTATTTCGCAAAAATGTCTGAGGAATTTTCAGCTTCATCCCTATGGCTGAAATATTCCATGCTATGGGCGACTTTAGAACCAAAGGAAAGAGTGAAAATGAGCCAATATGGCCTTATCACTTTTCATCGAATAGAAAAACGTAAAAAAGTATTTATGAGAGAATCAGTCAACTATTTTAGCCTCCAAGGGATTAAAGTATTGGAATCATGTAAGCCAATCCCTTGACTCCAACTTAAAACATTTTCAACATTCCTTAACAATTTTTTCATGCTCTGCATGGACATGTTTTTAACAGAAAATATCATCTTCGCGTACATCTACTTTTTTGTTTATTATAAAAAAAAGAAAAAATAAATAACCTCGTTTTTCATAATCTTTTCTGCGTCGTTTGGTAACAAAGTTATGTTATCTTTATGCCATCTTAAAGCCAAAAAAATATATAAAAGGAAAAAAAATTTGTTTTCATCAACGTAAAGCTGAGATGTCACAATACTTTGTCGGAAAAGTCTTTAGGTCGTTAGTATAAAGTGATAGATTTAAGTGATAATGCTGTTTAAGATGTCATACTTTATTTATGCTTGTTTCGTATTAAATTCAACTTCTTTTTTATTATATGTGATGTTACAAAATTTATTTATTTCGGTTAATATGTAGTACCACAAGTAACCGCAGTTGCGGTAAGGGTAGCTTATAATATTTAACTAGACATTGAAGGGTAGGATCCGTAAGAGTTTCGTTGCTGGGGAAGTCTTGGGTTCGAATCCTGGTCAGATAAAGCAATAAGTGATGTGATAGTGAGAGAGGATTCTAGTGTAGGCCAGACGATAGGGGTAACAACTACAAATAATTAGCAATACGGCTGATTTTTTTATAAGTCCCTTAAAGTATGTAGATTAATATTAAAAAAAAGTTTACCAGTCTATCGATTTTCCAAATTAAAGACAAAAATCAAAAAAATACCACCGTGTAGGGTGAGTGTTTTGCAACAAAAAAGGTTGCCTGCGCTTCTTTCGTCCGAGCAATGGTTAGTCCGGAAAAAATTCGGTAAGCTATGTATGTGTTCCGCACCCCCGCTACTCTATTTTCTGAAGCGCGGCGGAGTGCATTATAAACTATTGTACAGTTATAATGTAGATATAAATAATTGTAAAACGTCGTTTTGAAGAGGGAAGTGTCAGCTTGGAGATAGCATTTTTTTGTCATAGCACATAATCATTTTTGGCAAATATCTCATATACAGGGTGTCCCACGACGTTTTGACAATCCAATTTCTCGAAAACTGTTCATATGACATATGACGTATTGAATATTAAGAGCTGAAACTTTATCAAAAACTTCCTTACATACTAAATTTTAATACTACATAGTTAATTATTCGAAACTTCGTCACTCAACTTTTGCGATTATATGAAAAAACTCGGAATTCGTGACGGCACACATTTAAAAATTCACTATTCATTTAATAAATGTCAGAGAATCATCGGCATGGGCTTATTTTGCAGCTATTGATTTGTAGAATAAGCAGCTAAATTGCCATAAAAAAATATTGATAATTGTTTAAGATATAGCGAGTTTATTATCATTATTATCAAAAATTATCAAATCCAGTTTTACGAATTTTACGCTTAATTGCCATTTTACCAAGTGTTCCCCCATTTTTAGGAAAAAACAATTTCAGATTCGTATTCAGCGACCCCGAAAACATAGAGTAAAAGTGATTTTAGCGATTAGTACTTTCGTGGTCACTACAAGGTCTATTTGGGGGTGAGTCCCGCTCGCCTATATAGAAATGTTGGAATAAGTAGAATGTAGATGAATTTTGCCTATAAATTGTTGTTCGATCAGTTGTCGTATTTATTGAGTGATGCAGTAGTTGAGATTGTCTGTTTGAGAGCTGTTGATTCTCATTAAAAGTTGGACAAATATTTATTGACTTTACCGTTTAAATAAATTAAAGTTGTTTAGCTATGTGGATATGAAATACAGCTTCGTAGTTTTGATTACAAAACAAAAAGAGATAAACTTTCGAAAGAGGGAATATATGGTGTACAAATCAGCAGAAAATGAATGGTTGAGGTTAAGTTTGATACATATTAATGGCACGTTGAACGTAGAGAAATTATGGTTGCAATAGGAAAACCGCAAATTCCATGTAAACAAGAAATATTATTCTGTT
>CAJUYG010001204.1:49913-86164 GCA_910591675.1 Galerucella calmariensis
ATACTTTGTTACGACTAGTACTGGTATTCAAATTCTGCTATTCCTCGGAATAAAAAATGAAGAACTGTGTGCATTATTGTTTCAAAACAAAACATTAAAAACTTTGAGCCACTTTGGTTAAAAGTACGAAAAAATTAGGTTAGAAGGGACTTCCATCACTCAACTATTTCGAATTCGTCAGCGCCTTCAGTTACAGGGTTTTCATTAAATGATTGTAAGGAAGAAAAAAATCATGATGAACAAGAAGCACATAAGGTAGTAATGATTTGACATTATCCAGTTTCTTTTTTGATATTTTCATTGGTTCCAAGTATTTTGGGCGTAATTCAGGAAGCATTATCTGGGTGGGAAGTCCTTTTTTTACTGATAGAGTATGTTTTGTAGTTGTCATTGACGGCATATTTCACGTAAATTACTTTACTGTTATCAGGTTTAAAATTACTACAGGAATTCAGATTTTCGTTGTCTTCCGTACGCAGATTTTTTTTGATGTTAGTTAGGATGGGTTGGAAATTCTGAAAATCACTTTGATTCATAATAGTCAAGTTAAAGGGCTGTTTTATATTCGATTCTCTTATAACTTGGTGCCAATCACTTGGGGAGTAGAAAAGTGAGGCATACTTTTTGTGGCGCTTTTCGATGAGAGCAAAATCTCTGTCAACATTCTCTTGTCTCCACATGCTTTTGGTAATTCGTTTGGGGGAATTAGGTTTAAGCTGGGGCCTCACTATCTTCACTTGCCATATCATTTACATCAGACTCCGAGAATATAAATGCAATAGTATAACAAGCTACTAATTTTTTACAGTAGAATGCTCAAGGGCAAAACTGTGACAAGCCACATTATTTAAAAAAAAGCTTACCTGCTGATTATTAGGTTGATTTTCATTGTCACCAGGACTATAATCCTTATCGAGATCACTGTCATCTAAGGGTGATTCAACATCATCACTAAAACTGCTTATTTCTTACTTTGTAGCAAAACAATACTGCACGAACTAATCGGTATTCGCCATTTTCTGTGGCTTGTCACTATTCAACACAAATAGTCTCTGAAAAGTGGAGAGTTGCAACAACATGATTTCTGAATTGTGGCGGCATTTATTGACAAACAGCTAAGCTCTCTGTCAAGTGGCTTGTTATATTATTGCATTATTCCATTACATAGTAAAATAGATTTTGAAAAATGCGTGGCTTGTTATTGTTTCACTTTAAGGCCTTCATATTACTTTTCAATGCTTAAAGTGTCTAGTTTTCGAATGTACTTTTTGAGTTTTAATAAAATCCAATCATTTTCCAGAAATCATGGACTTTTTTTTTAATAAATGAATAAACAAATCAATTTTTTATCAAAACGCAAGAAAGGTATTTAAAAAAGTTTCCTGAGATCATTCAAGACCTCCTAAGCATCCATTATAAAAAAAAATTAGGATAAAACACTATTTTTTTTAAATATGAACAAATCAATGAAATAGTCTTAAAATCTTGTGAAAAAAAACTTTGACCGCTTTTTAAAATATGTTCGTCAAGTACGAACGAGCTGCAAGTCACATGGAACGATAGCTACGGATCTTCCCATTGCGATGAATTTTGAATCATCGGAAAATGTCAATTTTATGCCGAGTTATTGAACAATTCGTCCTTCCGCTTACAAGTTAGTGCATAGAAAGCAGAATTCCTACACGCAAAGCAGCAGCTGAAATGAGGAGACTTTTAGGTCTCATTAACTCGATAACTATCGAATTTTCGAAAAAAATGATTGGATCCATTTTTGTAGACAATAAGACGATCTTCATTTATTATCTGAAGAAAAATTCTCTAGCTCACATATTTATCCAAATATTAGCGAGAAACCCGTTTTCCAGGGTTTAGGGGGCCATTTTCCTCCCCTTCCGTAAACTCAATCGCGTTGAGTTTTTTCTCGTATAAAAACATCTGCAGTGACCTACAAATTGAGCCCAAAGTGAAGTCTTCAGCGACTTTTCAGGAGCTTTCGATATTTTCAGGTGTTCAGTTACTGGACTATAAACATTCAACTTGTAAACAAATGAAGTGATACATTTTTGGGGAATCACCCTCAAAATCCATTTTAATTCGTAGCTTTCCATTACAAGCGTCATTTGTTTTCATTTTTCGGTTAGAAAAATAAACAGCTTTTAAGCTTTTTGCAACGATTAGGACCCAGATTGTTCATTAAAGCTGAGCTTTGCATGAGTAATACTGCTGAATATATTTCATGTCACACCTTTTTTTATTAAAAATTATATTTGATTCGAACCTAACTGTGTTGAATAACAACCCACTGAATATTTATTTCAAATATTGAATTTCCTTGATGTATTGTATGTTTTGTATCCGTCGCTTACAAACGAAATTTTACATTGTTATATTCCAAATCGTATGAAATATATTTTTCGACTAATAACGTAAATAAATAGTGTATATCTTTTATAACAAATTTTTTTGTGTGTTATTTGGAATCATTTTTAATGAGAAAATAAAACAAAATTTAAATACCATTGCCCAATTCAACTCATATTTATACTAAAAACTGGTTCTAACAAAATGGTAAATAATATAGAAGTGGCTTGCATAGTATCGACGGTATTGTAAGTATGCTTGCATGCATGTAATAGAAAACAAAAACTTGATGTGAATAAAATCGCCAGTGTAACGCAAAATATTTTCAGACTGAATATTTTCCAGGATATAAAAGGATTTAACAATGGATATGTTCATTCAAAACGTGTTAACAATAGGAATAAACCAAGAACCAAAGCTATTGTTTTTAATTTTTTTGAAAATTTTAATTCACCGCTACAAGTAGAAATATGAGAGAAGAAAACTAAAAATGAGATAAGTGATATATTTGATGCAATTTAAACTTCATGCAAAACTAGTTTCAAACTTAGTGTATTAGTATAAAATGCCACTGTTTCTTTTCTTAAACACTTTCACGAGCGTGTATGTCTAAGGGTAGGTAACGGCAAGAATTCCCCACGGCTTAACATAAGTCAATTGAAAAAGAATGAGTGGCTGCAAGGAAAGATCTCTCTTCGAGAACTGACAATCTATGAAGACACAAACGAAATACGAGAGGAAATCGAGGAAGAAAAGAAAAAGAAAAGATCGGGATAATCCAACTCATCCAGCACAAGAAGATATGATGTAAAGGACAACGGAATAGAAAGGGATCAGAGTAAGCACCAAGCGCGTCAAATGCGGAGGACCAGACCGTTTCAACGAGAGCACAAGACTGAAAGACAAGCCAGCTACGTAAATTCCCAGGAAGAACACCTAGCAGACTACAAGGGATATCTACAAGCACAAACAACAGAACGACAAAGAAAAACCGAAGACAACCTTAAAAAGAACGAAGTCAAGACTGAAGGACAAGCCATCCACCTGCGTAAATCCACAGGGAGAACACCGAGCAAACTACAAGGGATGCCCACAAGCACAAACAACAGGACGAAACGGAAAGTAACAAAGACAACTTCGAAAAGAACTCAGCTACACCCAAGCGACCACAAAGAAGACGACCACAGTGACGAAGCAACAGATTCTTGAACAGGTTGCAAGACTCGCAGCTCAGTAAATGACCCAAACTCACGCGATAAAATTACGAAATATGATGGTTTTATTTATTTGAAAACATCAATAACTGTACCTACCTACAATATTTGATTATTTTTAAAACAATCAGCTTGTAATGCAAAATATTCTCAAAATAACGCAGAAGACATTTTAATTCTTTATAATATGATTTTTTTTATTCTTACAGCTATATATACTATAGATATACCCAAAATAAGAACATTTGACAGCTATCCGCGTCATGACAATTCGGAGAATGCTGGAGTAGACCGCGATTCGATTTCCGGCCGTACCCATAGTTTGGCAAGTTTATCTGAAGCTACGGGGCGTCGGTGAGAGGCGAGGAAAAACATAGCGTATATCTGTCAAACGTACAAATGGCGTACGGTACCTATTTTACCAAGTAAAACTGAAATTACAAAGGTAACTGACCATAGAAACGCCTCTGGATAAATCGATATCAGTCAATTGACGAAGTGAGAGGGAAGAACATACGCACGCGCTTGCCAATAAGAAGTCAGCTGGTCGATAAAAATCACCAATTATGTAATCGGAGGGTGTGGTCATTATGGTTTTCGTACAACGTTGCCAGAGCTTTAAGAAGCCCATAACAAATTTGGAAAAGTGTTCTCTTTTAATATTCATGAATTGGAAAATAATGTTAATAGAATAAATCCAAGGAAACAAGCACATTATAAAATTAACGTTCAATCATATTTTTAATATTGTTAATAATAAAAAGACCCATTTATAATTATTATCACTACATAATCAGTACTTCAACTTTTTCATAATTAAACGTGGCAATGTCGAATAGTTTCGACTGCATTCCTTTCACGGTTTCAGATAAACTTGCCAAAGTATAATTATTTTTATTATCACAAAATAATTTTTGAACATTTTTTTTTTATGCTATATTTGTAGTTATTATGTAGGTAAATTTAAATAAGAAAACCACGTTATAATCGAATTCATGCGAACCGTGCGATATGATATCCCACTAGGGTGATATCATAACGCACGGTTCGCGTCACTATGATGATATGAGAAACTTTCCGCCAGAGTAGAGAGTGCGATATATGTTAATTTCCTTTATGGTCGTAGGAGAACTACTATTTCAATTTTCCGATCCAGAAATGGAAATCGACAACGAAAGTGACGAGGAAATAGTTATTCCACATGGAATCAGTGAAGCTGCTAACTCTTATAATTGTACAATTAATGTACATAAGTAATATTTATAGTATATATCTATTATTTTTTAATATTTCATCTACTAACGGCTGTAGAAAGAATGTTGTACGTAACGCTACTCGAAAGTGATTTTACGGGACTCGCTGGCTTCCAGGTCTCGCCCTGGAAAATGCCTACTCATCCCGTGAAATATCAGTTTCGGGACTTGTTATGTAGATAACTATTAATTTGAATTTTTCCGAAAATGGTTAGATAGGAATAAAGTGAAAATATCCTGTGAAAAAGCACACCTATGTCTTCCTTAGGTATACTTTAGAGCCATAGCTACAACTAGATTAGTGGATTTTATCTCGTTTCGGCTGCAAAGTTGACTTTGTACAAAGTAAACGTCTCGAATATTAAGAAATATCTGGAAAGTTTTCTTAAAAGTTCCTGCTGTTTTAATTTTCATATTTGTTAAATGGGTAAAAATCCGCGGAGCGAAGAGATATAATACGTTGCTGAAATAAAAATGCTAAAGCGAGGATAAAATAGAGTTGCTACTGTATTAAAAGAAAGTTTCAGCGCGGCGTTGAAGTTATTATTTTATTTTTCCAAACTTGCTTCACGAATTTACGATGGTTTCGGATTAAGTACAGTAAATAATACACGAATGTAACTAGAGGTATTCTTGACGTAATAGATATTGTGCGAACTTGAAGTTGTCGGCTTTTTGTTCGACTGTAATTCGATACGATACCGTCATAGTCCGCTATATAACTTCAAGGGGGATATACGAATAGATAGGTGCATTATAGTATATTACGTAACGTGTGTGGTAAGGAGCATTTTACGCACGAATGGAAAAGTAATTCCGTGAGTGCGTAAAATGTTCTACAACACGAGTTACGTACTATACTTTACCTACGACCCACTTGTACTTGTATTTTTTATAAGAAGCATAGGAAATAACAGTTACATAATTAGAGGTGCTTGGTAAACTCCATCTCTATCACTTTATTACCAATGAAAGGAGCACATTGAAGAACTAACGTTTAATCATTATTAATATATTGTTGATAATCGAAAGTCCATTTTTCAATTATAATCAATACATATACTTAGCCTTTTGGGCTTTTCATAGTTAAACATGGCCACATCTAATGTTTTCAAATAGTAAATTTTGAATAAAATGGAGACGTCTACTGACAGTTGCTAAGATGTTGCTAGGGAAGCCGTGCGATTTACTTTACAGCTGTGTGTTTTTTTTACAGTGCGTAATAGACGTCATTACATTGATACCGACTGTGTGTTATTGACTGATTATAGGGGGGGTCCTAGGTAAAAAATATTACGTCCACTAAACCTGCACTTGTAAACTCTTCCAATATTATAGTGAAATTATGCTTTTATTTATTGCTATTTTTTAAACAAATTGGTTGAGAAAGGAGGAAATAGAAATCGATTTCCAATGGTGATTTAATAATACAGTGTGACCCATTTTGTTTGGACGCATCCCTGTAAAATCCGAATTTCTCAACCGATTTTGATTTAATTTTTTTTGTTAGATTCAGTATTAAAAACAGTAATTTGGCACAAATTTTCATAGCATAATTACTAATCTCAAGGCCCTCTATGTTAATTTTTCTATGCCAAAAAAGACAAAAGCACATTGGGCATTTTTTTTTCTCAATTATAACTATATAGTCAAAGGCACTCTTATCGTGCGGGTCATACGATTCATCAAAGACATACTCACAGTTTATGTTTTATTTTTATTACGTTTAATTATAACTTCCAAATAAAGTCCGTAAGATAAATAAGACAGACTTATGCAATTTTGACGGGAAGAAGAAGGATATGTATTTAGTGTTCAGCGATTCTAAAAAGTCTTTCACCAGCGAAGTTTTTATTTAAATGTCAGTTTGACAATTCAAATGATGTAGCTATCTTGGTACGTCTATGTAGCTATCTTCATGTTAGTTAAAATAATTTTCTTGTTCTTCTCTCCGGGTGTATTTGTTATCTCACATTTTGTAACCTCTGTGTTTTTTGATTTGATACATATGGTTAGTGACCTTTGAACCCGCACGAGAGTGCGTTTGACTATACCACTGGATTCG
This sequence comes from Galerucella calmariensis, assembly GCA_910591675.1. NCBI lineage: Eukaryota > Metazoa > Arthropoda > Insecta > Coleoptera > Chrysomelidae > Galerucella > Galerucella calmariensis. The sequence continues at coordinate 56,807 of CAJUYG010001204.1, forward strand.
GGATCATTAAAAATGTAAACTAGCAAAATTTTATAAAAAAAGTTTTATTAACGAAAAAGTTATTACAACATGAATTTGGAAAAAGTGGTATTTTCATTAATTTCTTACGTAGAATTACATAGGCACAGTGAAAATTGGAAGCCGATAACTTAACCCGTTCAGGAGCGCTATTCTGTACGCGGCATTGACAGTCGTCGGTATCGGTATTCTAACAACTGCCATCAGTTGCGCTGCCGACGGGGCTAATATAACGCTATTCTGTATGCCACTGCTTTCGACGCTCGGAATTGCAACCAAAAATTATCGGCATAGAAGTGACTCGATTCGGTACATGTGGCCAATGAGCGATGAGGGAAACTGTCAAATTTGTAAACATACAAAAGTTCACGTTGAAGATTAGAGGTTAACTGGGTAAATTATTCCTCAGGATATAGCCCAAAAAATGAAGAAGAAGATTAAAGGTTATATTTTGGTTTCGTTGGAAAGTAGGGTTATATAATTAGATATAATAGTGACAGTGACATATTTTTTATCTGTTAGCATAAATGATACAATTCATGTTTATATTAACATTAACAACTTCAAAAACTCGAAATTAAGAGTCAACTAGCATTGAAGAATTGATCTGGCGTTAACATATATCCCTTTTTTTTTTAAAGTTTCAAAAAAGTTAAGAACAGATATTAATTATTTTGAAGGAGTTTCTTGTTCTATCAAAACTAAGCGTTATAATACCGCTCAGAGGGATCATTTTATTCAGTACATTCAAATTTTACTGAAGGGAAATTTTGTGTAAAAGATGGGAAGGACTTATAAAACACTAGATTAGACACTATACACAATATAGTTACTCTTCAAATATTAAAAAGTCACTTAAATAATCCGCAATTCCAGCCAAACATCAACAAATAATGAAAATTTCCTTTCAACGGAAATCGATAACGGTTACCGTGTTGCTCATTAGATCTCGGTAGACATACCGATTCTCATCGACTCGAATTCGCGATATCGGTCGGTGAAAAGGTATACAAAATGCCGCACATGCGACTTACCGACGGCTGTCGATAACTGAGTCTCACCGATACCGATTTCTCTCCGAAATGAGTTACAGAATAGCGCTCCTGGAGTTATAGCTTCTGAAAGTAATGTAACATTGTGCTTAATAATTTGGATTGTTGGCAAAGTAGTCTACGACAATACGATCATTGAAATTTCTTGCCTGCAATTATTTTAAAAACCGTTTGGTCACTGCTCCAGTCTCAATAAATACTTTTTTTAATTTTGTGCACTACAAAGCAGCAAATACGGCGATCTAGATGTCTCCGATTACCTATTTCTATTACTTCTCGTTCACTTCTGTCATTGTAACCACAAAAAAGTACAATTTCAACTTAGTCTTGAATAGTTGAATAAGTTGAATATTTGGAACATTTAGTACTTACTAATGCATACAAATGTTACCGACTGACATGATCAAAATTTGAAAAAGCCTAACTTGCGACTCGTTGATTTCATTTTGTTAATAAATGAAATTATTAAGCACAGTTTTATATTATTTCAGAAGCTATAACTCCAGAACTGGTAAAGTTATCGGCTTCGATTTTTTACTGTGCAATATGTTTGAGTCCTTGTTTTTGTTTACCATGCTGCCATTTTCAAAATTTGTATACATTCTACGTAAAATATTACTGAAAATACCACTTTTTCGAAATTCATGTTGTAATAACTTTGTCGTTAATAAACATTTTTTCATAAAAGTTTGGTATTTTTCCTATTTATTAATAAGGAAATATTAAATAATTAAAATACCCAATTTTATTAGTTTTTTTTTATTTCTTAATTAATTACTGTAAAGGAATGTTAGGACTATTAAAATTGAATTCAAAAATCAATTTAATACCTACAGTAAAAAGCAATTTTATGTTTATCACCCAAGGAAAGTCATTTGATCAGCATATTACATGTCAAAATCAAGTTAACGATAATATCACTCTGAAATTATCTCATCCGTATCTTCTTCTCCCTCAAAAGAAACTCCAAATCGGATCATAGAATCAAATTAAAATACCAATGAACATATTAAAACCATTCTATATGTAAATTGGGCCGAATCCTAGGCCAGATAGGCTTATGTTTTAAATCGCCTTCAGGCAACATAATTTTACATATTTTATTATCAATACACAGTCTTACCTTCGCTTTGTCTAGGTTATCAATTGTAAAGTTTTCCTTTCAAAGTTTCTTTACAAATTGAGAAGAAATCAGTAATTAATTATTGGGAATTATAAGTCCATTTAATAACCAGGAGGAGTAATTTTAAAAGCCTTAATCACACCACCAAAAGTTACCAGATTAGTTATTAAAGGGTGTGTTCCGAAAAAGTAGTCAACAGTCGTGTTCCAAATCTATTATAAATATGCCTTGATTGATGAAGAAATAAGCCACGAATAGTCATAAGTCGATTTACCGTCTGTCTAGTAGATTATTTAGATGTTAAACAAACGGGTATTCTGTTACATGTAAAACTTTGTCCTGTTTCGTAGAGATTAGAATATACACATCACTCTAGTATAGCTGTTTTTAATTAGCAAATTACTGAATGCAATAAAAAGGAAGTCGATGAGTTAGTTTTATTCTATAATTTTCACTATACTTTCACAAAATCTATTCTTTTATATATTTTTTAAACCTTCGATAGTCTATAACCTCCATAGACTTTTGACGATATCTTTCCTAATATGTAAAAATAAAATGCATATAATAAACAAATAGTACATTTATTCAAAGGATTACACAGTTGAATTTAATTTGTTTCAAAGCTTGCAAAATTTTATCCAATATAGATAACTCATTTTTGTTCTTCGAACAACATTTTTAATTCACTTATCACAATTTTTCAAAAGTATTGGTATTCCACTAATTTTTGCTGCACATAAATGTCACTTTTGACATTTCGTTCATTTCGAAAAAATTTAAATTATTTTATTCGAAATTCGAATATTTCAATACGATCGCGCAAAAAATGGTATAAGCATTTCGAACGTTAAGGGTAATACCGGTCTCCAGCAAAATCGCTGTCGACCGGTAAACAACCCTTACCGTTCTTGATACTTAATATACTATAAAAGCTCATATGTTAGGTAGGGAGTTCACCTTATTAATTAGTACGTCTGTGTCTGCCTCATGGCATTATCCAACTTAAAAATGCTTTCACGGTTAACATTCTGTATATCCAGCATCCGTAAAATACACATTAACACACAATATCAAAGTGTATGGGGATATTTCACCTCAAAAAAAAAACAAGCAAGAAAAAATGCGTATCTACAAATCTATCGGTTTCGATTGACGATACTGAGTAATGAGCGACCATTCATTCCATCAAAAACAAGCCGATAGGGCTAACATCACACCTGAAAAAAAACGCATTACGTCACGCAGGAAGAAAAACGACTAAAATTAACTGGAAAAATGAGATTTTTGAAACACTGCTTGGTTTTATATAGGATGACCCGAAATGTCACAGCTGTTAGTAGTTCTTCGGAATATTAGTAATGGTTAACAGGAAAAATAACGGATAATATTCAGTTTATCACTTTAAAGAAGAGAAGTCGTTCGAAGCTCACCATATTTTCAGTAATATATATATTTTTTCCAAGTCGTCGTATTAGATTTTCCAATTTTTTTCGTTATCCACAACCTCAGCTAATTCGTCTGAAATGGGCTCAATTATCTGTGAGAAATAATCTTCGAGAATACCGTACTGAAGAAACTAGGAGTTCCTGTAGCTATATTCGCAGGCTTCAGTTTAGATAAATGTCCCTCTTCTATCCAGTAGGCTTCTAGGTGCTCTACTGTTCTTTATTGCTATGCACTCCACAAGTATATATAAATGAAGGTTCCTTCTTCTACTTTCATCTTCCTCCACCAGTTAGAGGTCTTTGAGGTTCCCTTCCAGTGGACAGTATCCTGTGAGGACACCTGCCGAAGCTCTCTTTTTTAAAGGAGTCGTCCCTTCGCCGCACCACCTCAGCCCCTTGGGCTTATTGTGGATACTCCTAGTGTTCTGACTACAGCCTATTCAGCCAATCCGTTCCCAGTATTAGCTCATACAGGTTCTTTGCTGTTTGGTTGTAGAAGTCTTCTGGAGTCAATTGGGGTCCTCCATACAGTTTCTGCCTCCTGTGGTCCAGCGTCTCACAGTTGCATGGTATATGCAGAGCTGTTTCGGTATCCTTTTTGCATCCTTTGCATGTAAGGACTCCGTTATACGGCCCTATTTTGCTTAGGTGCTTCTTTGTGGGAAAGTGTTCCGTAAGTAGCCCCGTTATGGTGCCTAGTTTGTTCCTGCTCATTGAGAGCAGTTCTTTCGCTACTTTGTCTAATGGTTCTCCCATAAATTTATTCTCATTTATTTGCCTGGGCGTATTCTTCCAGTGCTTATTGTGTTGTCCTTTTACCCACCCTTTTAACCATGACCTTGGCCAAAGCTCTTGGGGCAGTTTCTGGCCTGGTTGTAGTTTTCCAGAAATATCTTCGATTGTCTTAGATTTACTAAATATTTCCAATGGTCACATCTTCTCTCTTTTCCCACTCTGCCTATTCCTTCCAATATAACATTGAAGGTGATACTACTGAAGAAACTAGGAGTTCCTGTAGCTATATTCGCAGGCTTTAGTTTAGATAAATGTCCCTCTTCTATCCAGGAGGCTTCTAGGTGCTCTAGTGTTCTTTATTGCTATGCACTCCACAAGTATATTTAAATGAAGGTTTCTTCTACTTCCATCTTCCTCCACCAGTTAGAGGTCTTTGAGGTTCCCTTCCAGTGGACAGTATCCTGTGAGGACACCTGCCGAAGCTCTCTTTTTTAAAGGAGTCGTTCCTTCGCCGCACCACCTCAGCCTCCTGGGCTTATTGTGGATACTCCTAGTGTTCTGACTACAGCCTATTCAGCCAATCCGTTCCCAGTATTAGCTCATACAGGTTCTTAGCTGGTTGGTTGTAGAAGTCTTCTGGAGTCAATTGGGGTCCACCATACAGTTTCTGCCTCCTGTGGTCCAGCGTCTCACAGTTGCATGGTATATGCATGGTATCGGTATCCTTTTTGCATCTTCTGCATGTAAGGTCTCCGTTATACAGCCATATTTGGTTTAGGTGCTCCTTTGTGGGAAAGTGTCCCGTAAGTAGCCCCGTTATGGTGCCTAGTTTGTTCCTGCTCATTGAGAGCAGTTCTTTCGCTACTTTGTCTAATGGTTCTCCCATAAATTTATTCTCATTTATTTGCCTGGGCGTATTCTTCCAGTGCTTATTGTGTTGTCCTTTTACCCACCCTTTTAACCATGACCTTGGCCAAAGCTCTTGGGGCAGTTTCTGGCCTGGTTGTAGTTTTCCAGAAATATCTTTGATTGTCTTAGATTTACTAAATATTTCCAATGGTCACATCTTCTCTCTTTTCCCACTCTGCCTATTCTTTCCAATATATCATTGAAGGTGATAGTGCAAAAGGGTTGCGGCCTCTAAAAGGTTGTTCCACCCTCTCCTTTTTGCTAGTACATCAGTTATTACATTGGAAATTTATTCACATTTAGCTGTATCGGAATCTGCATTGAAAAATTGCAATAAAATTGTTCACTTGGACCTAAATTTAGTAACCACACTTGATTAAAATTCACATTCAAAGCTTCACGAATATTTGCCGCAAGTAATTATGGTAGGGACAGCCTGTACAACGTATTGAGGAGAAATAGTCCAACCGCAACGTAAGTTACATTAAGGGTTGCCTGATAAATCAAAGCCACCCTGTCAATATGTTTACATTAGCGGTGAAATAGATGGCGGCAATCTGCCAGTGCGGAGCAACGCCACGATCGCTGAATGCCAGGATCTGATTTATGGGTAATGTAAATTAGCGTTTGGAAAAAGTGTTGTTAGCCAAACATGACCACCGGATATGGCTTGCCATATACTTCGGAAATAGTTGATAGGATATTGATATGAAAATGACGTGTTGAGAGGTATATGCAGTTTTTCAGAGCTATTAAAAAATATAAGGACTCAACCCAATATTCATTTATTTATGGACATAATTTCATTTTATTGGAAGTAAGGTTTGTATGGATAACTAGTAATTTGTTACATTAACTAGAGCAAGCAGTTCATCCCAAGATCAGATGAACAGAAACAGACCCTAAATTGGTTACATATGGTTACACATATGCAGTAATCTTGAACTAACAGGTATTTCAATTGCCACGAAAGAACTAACCTGAAAAGAAATTTCTGGCAAAAACTGCACTAATAGTAGACAAGCCCTATTAGCCTTGAACAGACAACGTGTTATATTGGGGCTAGTACTAGAGTGCCACCAAGAATTAGCTAACGCATCGGCAGATAACAATATCATCCTGAGAAAGGTTGAAGGGCACGACAGGAGTAAAGGTAATCGCATTGCCGATTATTTAGCCAGGCTGGACTAAAAATTTTAGGACCCAGTGAAACCTATGGCCTAACGACTTCGACGATTGCGGAAATAGCCAAACGTTGCACCCATGCTCAATCCCCTAAGAGATGGGATGGAATTAAAGGATGCAGTCTTGGCAGGATCACCCTGGTCGACCCCCGGGAAGCTGGCGCCGAAGAAATATTTGGCGATGACCAGGAAAAACCTACGTTCAACAGTAGAATTTCTGACTGGCCACTGTCAACTAAGGAAACACCTCCATACTATGGTGCTAGTGGACATACCCCTATGCAGGATGTGTGAACAGGAATATGAAACTGTCAGGCATGTCTTATGCGAGTGTCCGGAGTTATTGTCAATAAGAGAGTGTGTGCTCGGTGAGTCTTGGCCTACACCTGCCGATATAAAGGAGATGTCTCCTAGTGACCTGTCCACCTCCCTGGGAAGGACAAGATGGACGATGACCCCTCCTAGGGAGGATGTACAATGGGTCACATGTGGCCTGAGTGCAGTGAGCCTACACTCACCTTCCCTACTTTACAGATACAGAGATGCAGTAATCTTAAAAATCATAGCAACAGCATATGTGGCTTGGTTCTCTTCAATCCTCGTGTTGATAATCCAGCTGCTGAAGAATTATGGTGACTAGGATTACTAGGATAACTGGGAAACAGCAATACTTCAAGATTGCCTCAAAAAACTCCCCAACTCTCATCCCTAGAATACCAAATGTAAGCTTGTACTTCTCTAGTGTACAATGACCGGTTAGTAGTCCCGTTACTTTCCTTATCCGGTCTAAGCTGAGGTTGTGTATCGTTTGATTTTTGACCACGAGTTTCTCTGCTACTGCTTTGGAACGTATCTTCTGTACGTGAGTTTGTTTGACTCCACCAAGTGTGCTTGTGTCTCAAATGCTGGTTCAGGACCAGTGTATGCAGTTTTGCTAGGAGGTCTGCCGTCTAATTCCTCACCTTACTGTATTATGTTTTGCCATGGTTGATAGTTTTTCTAGGCAGTACCAGACCAGTCTAGATCTGATTTGGATAGAATATTTTCGTGCTGCCTATTTCTCTGAGATACAATATGATTAGTTATATCAACAATATAATTCCTTTGTCTAATCTGTACCTTGAGGGGAGTTCCATTTAAAAAAAACAATGCTTTCAAATTATTCCTCTAAAAAACCCTTCAATAAGAATCAAAAATCGACCTGTACCTTCAATATTGACACCAAATTTTCACAAAATACACCAATATAGTTACACATGTTCAAATATCAAAGTATTCCTCGATATTGCAGTCGATTAAAATATCCAGAATTTCAAATAAAAGAATGATTTGGTTGAATCGGATATTGTGTGTGCACTAAACATAATAGAACCATTGATCATTGTGAATGGTGACAACAGCAGTATTATGGGAAATGTCCATAGAAAGTCAGTAATGCGATGAGGTGCAGTGTTGCAATCTACTCGCGCAAACAATTCACATGTATGTTACTCAAATACACGTTCTTGTTTACAGACTCAGTTTCTGGATATGATTCGTGCGTTATCTGCATTGCATATGAAATACTTGTTCAGATCCGACCCAGCTCAACACTGAGAAACATTTTGGACAAATAATATCAAAGACAAAACATAACTTGACTTGTAAACTAAATATAAGGATCAAAATATTGACAAAAACAAAAGAAATTTGTTCGTTCGGTGAATCTTTTCCCATGTATGAAATTATTCACATACTACTTTTTGTAATACGTCTCTTTCCTGCTCACAAAATCTAAACCCCCGAAATGAAACCGTTTGTTCCATTACAACATAATATAACAAACAGAGATAGCCATATGATGAATGTCGGCGATAAGTTCAACGCGAATTTGTACGTTGACAGACCAAAGACTTTGTTTACATTTTTATTTCACATTTTTACTCACTTTTTAGCCCCTTGCATATAAATTTAATTGATAAAACAGTTGTTATAACGACTTACTTACTCCCGAGTGTTTGAATTATTGTGGTAAGTAAAGATTATTTATCTACTTATTATTTATTTACTTCGCAACGAAAACTAACCTTAAATTGACATTTCATCATGGTTATGGATAGAATTCCATCAAACTGAATTGTATGGAACATATTTTGCTTCCACCAATGTAGAAAATATTGACCTGATTTTCTGAAAGACCAGAACTATTTATGAACGATTTTTTTTAAGAATAGGTATGCCTGAAAAAACGCACAGGAGCTGGTTCTAAATGTGTTGGAGTATTTTGAGTTGGAAAAAGAAATGGAGGACATATTCTTGGCAAGACAACAGCACTAAAAGTGTACGTAAACCAGATGATGAGTGTGAGAGAGATGGTCTCGGACGGTGTCCATTAACCACTAAACCAGATGATGATGGTAACCGTTTTATAATTGTTCATGCTGGTTCTACCAAAGGATTTGTCTCCGAAGCAAGTTTATTATTCTGTACGAAATCTAGAGTAGCTGATAACCATGGAGAAATGAACAATGAAATATTTATGAAATGGATAAGTACCTACTTAATTAATTCCCAACTCAGAAGAGCCATCTCTTATTGTTATGGATAATGCTCCATATCATAGTGTTCTTTTAGAAAAGCAACCTCCTACTAATTCAACAAAAAATTAGATTGTTACATGGTTGACAACAAACAACATTAAGTTTGATACAAAACTTACAAAACCTGAATTGCTACAAATTGCAAAAATGAATGGAAAAGGAAATGTGTATAAAATTGATGAGTTACTACGAGAACATGGTCATGAAGTGCTGGGACTACCGCCATATCATTGTGAATTCAACGCTATTGAATTAATTTTGGCAAATTGCAAGTCATATTACAATAAATATATTGGTAAAGATGTGTATTCAGATAGCTCTGTTATAAATATGTGGAAAGAGGCACTGCAACAATGTGATCAACAAATTTAGGAAAAATGTGTTAGACATACTCATGAAATTATAGAAAAGTGGTATGCCCGAGAGCAAAATATAGTTGATATTAGCATTCAACCAATTACCATAGATATAAATACTGGTGATAGCTCTGATTCTATGGAGGAAATAAAATGAAATTTATTGGAGGTATATTATATTTATGAGTCTTGAATATACATATTGAAAATATTTGTTATTTATTTCCACAACCCAAAAGATTTTTCATTGTTGAACCGTATGGGTGGGACGACCCAATAGGTAGCCAGCCATAACACTAAAAAGGCAATTCTGATTTGGAAAGTTTCTACTGAGGAAATTGTTATTAATTCTAACTCTTATGCAAGTAAATTTGCAGAATAACCCTATGAAACTCTGGAATACCAACAGTTTTTTCAAACTAAAGGTTTAGGTATCATATCGCTAAATGGCTGTGGAATATTTACAAATATCTAGCTTCAATAAATAACGCACACCGTCAGTTTAGCCACATCCTAATCAAAACATCAATCTACGACCTACGTGTAATTTAATGTATTGATGTATTGCGTTTGTATATGAATGATGACGCATGGGAAAAGATTCACCGAACCAACTGTACAGTTTGCTCTATTCTGTTTATCTCTGTGGAAATTTTATTTTTGACTCAATCAGTTCTGTTAAACTTTTTTACGGACAGTAGATCTACACTTATACGCATATTACCATTTTACCCGGTATTCCAAACACTCTGTAGGGTGCAGCAGCTGCTGCAAAAGGTGTCAATTGGTTTCAAAAAATATAAGGCTGCTTTTAAAACATTTTGTTTCTTATGCATTTTATTATGTCTGTTATTATGAAAGTTATCCCATTTTATCTAATGGTCGTAAATAATTAAAGTGCACTAAGTGTCTAGTGTGACCAGCAAGCAGAGTAAATGTGCTCGGAGTCGGGAAATCGATCGTAAAAAAAGTTTGGCCATTGAAAATTAATAAAATATTTCGTCCATAACGTTTAGGATCCTTTTTCATCTCCAGGATTGCAAAAAGAGCTTCAAAGTATTTTAAAAGAATATTCATTTTATATTTTTGATGCATATTGGTCTAGACAAAGAATGCAAGTGTATAAAGCAGGAATTTGATAGCCATCGTAGATTTCTGAAACTCCAAGCTAGATATTCGTTTATCCGAATAACGTCGTATTTCAGACGCTTTTGGAATCAGCGATAAAATTTCTTGCCAAATCAGAATTTTTTGACTCAATTCCTTCATAAATATCACGTTTATTAAATCTTTTCATTTATGAATAGTCCCATGCTCGAATACATTCATTTTTATCTTCTTCAATACAAAGTATTCAGGCACATATTTTTCAAATATTGGAATCAAATTGTATGTTCATGTTGTTTGAATGGAATACACACATTTTTCAATTGAGTCATGGCCAATTAGGTGATTTTTGTCAAATATTGTGAAATTTTTATCAACAGAAAATGCATTAGCCCAAAATTTAGGCTGTATATCAAAAACTAATTATGTTATAACATTAGAAACGCCAGGAAATATCTTTCAAGTTTCTAGCTTGACTGCTGAAGCGCTTATTTTGTGAACTAATTTGTAAAAATTTAATAGATGAGGCTTTTACTTGATCCATACAGAATGTCATCCACCTTTTTGTGGCCATGTCTATTATCAGCTCTGCAATCTCGCAGAAGGGTTCCGGTTAGCCTTGCCTGGTCATCAATTTTCACGTTACACGTTGGCTGTCCAAGAAAATTTTCAATATCTCATCCTATAATCTCTCCACATATGAATCCAAGGTTGTCAAAGTCTGGCACTTTATTCACCTGTACCAGAACCTGAGAAGAACGATATGATACGATAAGTGAACGATTTAAAGATAGATAATACGATAAGTGAAAGATATGTACGACAATAATAAGATACTTGCTCCAACTACTATCCAAACTTCCAAATTTCAAGATTTATTGATGAGAGAGGCGATGTGCAAAGAACCCCACGTTGGGCGCCAATTTTGTTACCTATCATTTATTTAAAATAATAAGGCAAGATAAATTGCAACGGCGACTCAATGTGGAGAGCACCTCAGGTGTGAATTCGAAGACCAAACTAAAATCAGTTCAGGGAGTAGTCTTACCGGTTCGCGGGTAATCCTACTTTATTTAAGTTATTGAAGTTATATTGAAGTTAATGAGATAATAGATGAAGTTAAGAAACTGAATAAATTTATTAGGTTAATAAATCAAGTTAAGAAAAAATGTAAATAAAGTTAATCAAGAAAGGTAAGTGGGCGTCACCCTGAATAATATTAGTCGACTTGTTTTTCACCTCACAACTCTCTATCAACAAACCTGGAAATGTTGGAAGGGAAAGAATATGAACAACGTTGTTAAATTTACAAGTTGTATAATGACTTTGAAAATTAATATCACAGTGAAATTAAAAAAAATATTGTTGTTGTTTGTTGAAGCACGTTGTTTTTACATTGATTTACTTTCCTTAATTTCATAGAAACTACTTCGTCCGGAAAATTGGCAGGTACAAAGTCTCAGGTACAGAGTCCCAGGTACTAAGTCTCAGGTACAAAGTCCCAGGTACTAAGTCTCAGGTACTAAGTTCCAGGTACAAACTTACAGGTACAAAGTGCTAAGAAAGATACATTGTATCAGCAATAGTTACATTCTTTTTTTTATGTGAAATTCAGGATATCTACAATAATTCGGTTCACAATTGTTTAAAAAATTCATTTAAGAACGTGGTTCATAGAAAAAATCCTGTATTTTAATATAAAAAAAAAAGAAGCAATGAAGAAATGTGATATGATATTATTAAGGAAATCTTATTTATTTCCATTCATCAAAGAAATCAAAGAAACAATATCTAAATAACATAAAAACTCAATTTTATTTTACTGCTTATTTCAATCACAGAAGGCGATAAAAAAGTAATGAAAAATGTAATCCGGAAATATAATATTCTAGGTTGGTAATTAGATTGAATTAATTAATTAACTAAATATACATATTTTAAAGACTTCAACTATATACATGTGAACCTTTTATCAACTGTATAAAAAAGCTAGAAAAAGAAAAAGAACAAGATAAAAAAAAGATCGCTATATGTGTGTATCTGGCGCTTATCAGTAGGAGGAAAAAATATAAAATCAAGAATCAGAAATGAAAAGCATATACGTAAATGCAGCTTACCATTCACATTGAATGCACTTTAGGAAAAAAAAAAGTTTGAGGTAAACCTCTCACAATAAATTAAAAATGAACCTTATTGGTACATGGTTCACAGGAGAAAGAAAGCTTATTCTTACTACTCGCTATTGAGTTGAATCGAGCAATCGACATACGCTACATATTCCTTTCCTGTTCACATGCTCCGCTTCGAGAAAGAATTTACATATTCGTAGTGTGTTCTTGATTTCTATCTTTATAAGAGAGAAGAATTGAAATATTTGACCAATATCAGTGTATACTGATCCTCATAAACGGAGATTATCCGTCGCACATTAAATAAAAAAGTTTGCCTTTCAGCGGTGATCGGTGCTACAGGTTCTCGACGAGAATCACATGTTGGTAAGGAAAAAGGACTGGCTACTCGCCGTCCGGTAGATATTCAAATATTCCAATGATAGTGGCCAAATGTAACGTTACATTAGTATACCATACATGCCTCTTCAGTTTTTTTTAAGGAGCCTTCCCTTCGCCGGCACCATCTCAGTCTCCTGAGTTTATTGTGGATACTCCTAGTGTCCTGACTACAGCCTATTCAGCCAATCCGATCCCTGTATAAGCTTACACAAATTATTTGCTGGTTGGTTGTAGAAGTTTTATGTAGCTTCGTTATGGTGCGTAGTTTGCTCCTGCTCATTGAGTGCAGTTCTTTCGCTACTTTTTCTGATGGTTCTTTTATGAATTGCTTCCCATGTATTTCCCTGGGTCTATTCTTCCAGTGTTTATTGTGTTGTTCCTTTACCCACCCTTTCAACCATGGCCTAGTTGAGCATCTGGGAATGCCCACAGCTGGTTCGGGTCCGTTCATTAGGGTTGTCGATCCTGTTCTTGCGAGTTCGTCAGCTTTTTCATTGCCAGCGATTCCGTTGTGACCTGGGACACACTCCAGTGTTACACTGTTCCGAGTCGCCAGTCTTTTAAGTTCTTCACCGCATTCCCATACCAGATGTTACCTTAAAGCTCTGAAGTGCTTTAAGGGCAGCTTGACTGTCACTGACACTTCGGTTACTACCGTTCGATCTACAGCAAACTATGAGCGAAAAGCTGTTCCTTGCTTTCCTTCCTTCCTGCTTACTCTCTTTTTATTCATAAAATATTATTCCTACTTTGTGGAATCTACTCAAATTATTTTTTTAATGTATAGTTTTTCATTTAAGTGGAATTCTTCAGACACAGTTAGTTATTAATTTCTAAGTTTGGTGAAACATGATCATTACGATTGCTTGAATCAGTTTAGACTAGTGATTGATAAACATATTTTCGATAATTACAACTGAAAGCGGCCAAACACTGGATATCTCAAAACAAGCAGCAGTTAGTGTTGCATTGGTAAGTTTGAATTATGACCGAGTATATTTCGCGAATTATAATCAATTAATTAGGTCTGTACAGTTTAATCAATCGTCGGCAACGTCGACGAGGCATGAATCCTGTTAGAGCGAAGCACAGAATAACATAATAGCACATGTTGTTGTGAGATTTGGATAATCATAGAGGGAGAGTCCAGCTGATCAAAATTTAACACGACACCATATAAATGTGACAGCACATGCTGGTAAAATTAAACATCCGAAGTAATAGATTGTCAGGAATAAATCAAATTTAATCATTGATTAAGATTAAGCGTTAGTTCACGTAAACCACAGATCAATACTATTTTGATTTATGATCAACCGTAAGGCAGAAACACAGAAATGGGATCAAGAAACTTATGATAGGTTACAGGTGACACAATAAATATATATATATATATATAGCTTTTAACAGGCCTTTTAGGCCCATAGCTTTGTAATTCCTCTCCATATTTTTCTATCTTTGTCCTTTTCTCTCCATCGATTCACATTCTTTTCTTTCAGGTCTTCTAGTACCACCTCCCTCCATCTTTTCCTTGGTCTGCCTCTTTTGTCTTGCCTTCCGGAACTCTCCATGCTATTTGTTCCACTATTCTTGCTCATTCCTTCCTTTTTGTGTGCCCTAACCACTAAAGTCTTCTTGATGTAATAGTAGCATCTATTTTGGGTTCACGATAAATGTTATATAATTCTTCGTTAGTCCTTCTCATATACACCCCTCCTATTTTTTTTCCTCCCAGAATTCTTCTTAACATTTTTCTTTCCCATCTAATTACATTTTCTCTTTGTTTTTTGGTGACACAAGTTCAATGAAATATCATTCGAACAGGACCACACTTCAAAATAACTAAGATCTTCAAGAATTGTTGTTAATCAGATACTTTCATATTGAGGATCTACTAATTTTTAGATTTTCCGGAAAATCAGTTGTGACCTACTTAGTTCAAATTGAACGTTCATTAATGAGTCAGGGGAGACTCAGACTTGGCAACTAAAGGAGCAACCCCAACAGCCGCTGAACCTAGCACCACTGCATAGATAAAGAGCGAAGCAGAGAACTAGCGACCATATGCTTTTGGAAGAGATGATGACGAAATGCTTTGAGAAGAACCTCAAGACAATAAACACGGAAGTTCTTGGAGAATGCTCCAATTGATGCAGAAATGATCAGCTACAGAATTTGTTCCCATTTTTTTTACTAGTACATTACCAGTACCATACTTATAGAACTAGAAAAATATTGTACATACAATTGGTTTCATGCCTGGACAGTTTGCTGTGAAAGGTGAGTGCAGTACACTGTATTGATGTGGAATTTACTCCAGATCTCTAAATCTGAACATTAAATGGGCGATGGGCTGTAATGTCAGCGCTGCTCAAAAGAGATTACCAAAAGTGACACCACAGGTAATAAGATTCACATCCTTACGGTTGTAGACAAGCACTACTAGCCCTGAACAGACCACGTATCACATCAGGCCTAATACTGGAGTGTCACCTGTCCCTGATCGAAGCCTGTAGCAACAACTAAGTCACTCTAGGTTTGATCAAAGGCCTCAGTAAATCGAAAGGTAACCACATTGCTGACTGACTAGCCAGGAAAGCAGCCTCCCAAAAACTTTTGGGACCTGGCACTTTCATTGGTCTGTCGGCATCGGCTATGATTGACCCAATAAAGGAACACTCACTTGAAAAGTTTAAGGGTAGATGGGACGATGCAGAAGGTTGCAGGCTTGCCAAGGAACTGCTGCAGTATCCGGACAGAAAAGTAGCCAAAAAATACGTTACTATGAACAGACAGAACCTTCGGACAGCCACGGGTATTCTGACCGGTCACTACTACCTACGAAAACACCTCTACAGACTGGGTCTGTCCGACACTTCACTTTGTAGAGGATGTGAACAGAACTGTCGAACACATTCTTTGTGAATGTCCGGCACTCTCTCAATTTAGGTTTTCTGTATTCGACGAGTACCTACAGGCTAACACAAGCCAGCATGAGGGAGCTTACTTCCGGCGACGTTATCGCCTACTTCAAACAATTAGGCTGGATGACGAGCTAGAAGGAAGTCTGAACCTCAAAATCTTACAGATACAGATACACTGTATTGAACGTTCATGAACGTTCATGAGTTGAGTCCACTTGCAGTGAATTTAGTCAATATCTCAATAGATGGAAAGATAACTCTTACTTAGAGTCATCCTGTATTTGCCTGATGAATATTGTTCGCGCTTAACTGAGCTCTCGTCCACGTTGATTCTGAGCAAGTATAGCATACAACAGATGTTAGTCTGCATGCGTATGGACTTAAGCATTAGGGTTTTCAAATTAACTCTGCAACATACGTTGGCTCTATAAACTAGCTGTGTTTGGTGTTGCAATTTGGATGCTGACTACTGGGTTGAGTGATAATAAACGTGTATGGAAAATATAATATTTTATAATATCATACGTATGTTTTTTTGATAAATTTTCGTTTTTATCAATTGTATATTAAATTCTACTTTTAAAACTGAACTTTTCTTCTGACCTGGAACACAGTTAATTTAATTCTGCTTGTCCGCAAGAAACATAGATTATCTTTTTTATTCTTTTCTCAGTTCTCTTTCTCTTTCAAGGTTTTCTGAATAAGGGGTAGAAATAACATATAGAGAACAGGTTTCACCTTGTCGATGTCTTGTTCAACAAAATTAAGGCAGGCTCTGGATGGCCAACTTTTTTTATTGCTTCCCAACCCCATGTTCCATTCACAGGACGTTAAATCGATATTTCTAAAAATAGTCTCACTCTTAAGTTGGTATTTTTTAAACTCATCGACTATGAGAAATTGAAATAACAGGAAAATAAATAAATTTCCACAAAAGGGTTCAATAAAACCACGTATCAAACACCTTAACTCGCTTTAATAATAACTCTTGTTTAGACTGTGACAGATTGATGTCAACAATCTAAAGATATTTTCTATAAAGCACTGTTAAGGTCAAAAAACTTATTTTGAAACTCGAACAGTCGATAAAATTCTCAAGAAAACTGGGTACAAAAGAGAAATTCGAAGTTTTAACAACAATCATCTCCAGCACTTGGGCGTTGTCCAATTCCCATAATAACATCAACAATATGAACATTAAAAGGTTCATTGAATTTGAAATTATTCAAATTAACGAATATCTTGGGGTTTCTCTGAAGCTGGGTA
This sequence comes from Galerucella calmariensis, assembly GCA_910591675.1. NCBI lineage: Eukaryota > Metazoa > Arthropoda > Insecta > Coleoptera > Chrysomelidae > Galerucella > Galerucella calmariensis. The sequence continues at coordinate 74,018 of CAJUYG010001204.1, forward strand.
TATTGAAAAGTGTACTGGCGATCAACTATTGCTCAAGCATTGGATTATTAGATTAGATTAGATTAGAATTGGAGTGGCTCTTTGTCCTATCCCATTGAGACTTTTCCAGAACTATTATGGTCCTCCCTTTATTCACTCATTTCTCACTCACACTTACCCACATTATTTCAATAGATGGAAAATTATATTATTAGTAACAAGCAGAATATAAGTTGTGGAATCAACTCTTCAAATGCTTTCTTGAAAAGCTTTAGAGTAGTTTCAAGGAAGTAAAATATCTGAATTCTTTGAAATTACGAATACGCGCACTTGATATATGTATAAACGCTTTAAAAAGCATTAGATGAGTTAACTCGTAGAAGTAGCGATGACAGAGACGAAAATATTGAATGATAATAACGCGCATCACTCTAGCGACTGTAGAAAGTTCCCATTTCCCGAGCTTTCTATTTGCTTTGGGATGTCGTAACCACCATTCTAACTAATTGAGTACAAATGATGCAAATATTTACTGGGAAGAATTGAATTCGTCGGTGTCTATTCCGCCATATTGAATCTATATCGGTTTGCTTGATGGTTTTAGGATTGCTGGTTTTGGAAGATGAGCTTGCATAACCATTCTGCGAGTACATCGATTTATAATTTGTTTGAATAGTCTTTCGAATCATGTGTAAATCGTTTCAGTTAAATCTGTAATTATAGAAGCCAATTGCACACTAGATTCACTACAGGCATCGTTAGATAAACTAATGTGCTCATGTGCAATATTTACAGTTCAAATAGTGATGATACGGGGTATAAATATACAGTGCTATTCAAAAGTCCCCTCCCCCCTCGTATCTTTTGAGCGGCTACATTACATTAATAAAATTTGGAGAGTGATAATAAAGTGTTGTAAACTTCTCTACGAATGATTACAGGTGACGTAATAGTAATAGATGACGTCACAGTGTCACTTTGGCCAATAATTTTAAATAGGACCTTATGGCAAGTGATATCTTGTTTGGCAGGCATAGACATTGGCTACATAGCCATATTAATTTTGTTTGGGTTTAAACTTATTTTGACGGATAAATTAAATAAATACCAAAGTTATTGAATTTATTTTTTCAAATTTAATTAATCAAATATCAACAATGGACTCTTATAGCAAGTGTTCGAAATGTGCTCCGTCTACTTCCTGACAGTAATACATCCTATTAGTAAACTCTTGTCGTACTCGTTCGAATGTGTCAGCTGAAATTCTTCCTTTCAAAACGCCAATGCTATCTGGTGCCGTAGTATAAACCTTAGATTTCAAGTAGCCCCAAAGAAAAAAATCTAATGGTGTCAGATCTGGTGACCGAGGTGGCCTCGCCGGCCGATCCATCTACCTCGATATTCTTCATCCAGGTAACGTCTTACTGCACCATAATAATGTGCAGGAGCACCATCTTGTTGAAATGTTATTTCCAGATGGCCGAATTCATCTGGATTATATTCCAGAATTTCACCGCTCAAATTTGAATTTAAAAAGACAGGACCAACTATGTGGTTTCCCAAAATACCTGCCCAAACATTGACCTTTTCCGGAAATTGGGTATGTTGTTCACGAAAGGTGTGAGGATTTGTGTCACTCAAATACCTTGCATTTCGTGTATTCACATTTCCAATGAGGCAAAAAGTACTTTCGTCACTAAAACAAATTGTTTTTGTGTAATGTCGGTTTTGACTAATTTTATTTGTCATACATTCACAGAATTCGATTCTTCTGTCGGGGTCGTCATCCTAAAGGTGGTGCACCATTTAAAACTTGTACGGATGAAATTTATTTTTAGCCAACATTCTTTGTACTGTACTTTTACTCACTTCCGAATAGACGCAACTCTAGTTGAAGAGGAGGTAGGGTTTACTACCATTTCAGCAACTATATCAATTTTTTTATCATCACTAAATGTTGGTCGACCAGATAGTTTGGCATCTTGAACACTACCTGTTGCTTCAAACTTGTGAAGAAGCTTCCTCAAATAAGTTCTCGAGATAGGGCGATCTGAGTATCTCTCATCAAATAAACGTTCCGCTTCATGGAGATTCTTTCTAGATTCACCAATTATTAAGATAGCTATTTAGAAAAACTTTGCAAAGCAACAAATACTATTAAATTGAAAACGTCAATTTTTTTGATAACTTACCAGATGCGGACTGAAAAATCTTCAATATTTAAATGTGAAATAATAATTTTGGTATTAATTTATTTTATCCGTCAAAATTATTTCAGGCCCAAACAAAATTAATATGGCTATGTAGCCAATGTCAATGCCTTTCAAATGAGATACCACTTGCCATAAGGTCCTATTTAAAATTATTGGTCAGAGTGACACTGTGACGTCATCTATTACTAACACATGTAACAATCGTAGAGAAGTTTACAACACTTTATTTTCACCCTCCAAATTTTATTAATGTAAGTGTAGCCCTCCAAATGATACGAGGAGGGGAAGGGACTTTTGAATAGCACTGTATATAGCGTAACGTTTAGAGCCGCGAGCTACAGTTATTGCCAAAGAAAGCTGGTCTGCTGTATATTTTGGCAAGTTTATCTGAAGCTACGGGGAATCGGTAAGAGGCGAGTCATATATGTCATAAACGTACAAATGGCGTACGTTACCTATTTTACCAAGTAAAATTGAAAATACAAAGGTAACTGACAATACCAACGCCACTGGATAAATCAATACCAGTCAATCGACGAAGTGAGAGGGAAGAACACACACACGCGCTTGCCAATAAGAAGTCAGCTTTCGGTGAAAATCTCGAACTATGTAATTCGGAGGGTGTGGTAATTATGGTTTTCTTACAACGCTACCAGAGCATGAAGAAGCCCGTAACAAATTCGGAAAAGTGCTCATTTCTCAATATGCATAAATTGAAAAAATAATGTTAATAGAAAAAATCCAATGAAACAAGTACATTACAGAATTAACGTTTAATCATATTGTTGACATTGTTAATAATAAAAAGTCCCTTTTCTAATTATTATCACTACATTTATAGCACTTTAGATTTTCCATAGTTAAACGTGGCAATGTCGAATGTTTTCCACTGCATTCCTTTCACGGCTTCAGATAAACTTGCCAAAGTATACGTTGAATTTGGTCGGATACACAAAACATACTTAGTTAGTTGCGACCTTATTAAGACTAGAATTTCTATTCCCCTTTTAGGTGCAAATTTGGTCGTGATTTGGTAACTACAACGTCCAAATGCTGATTGGGCGGTATTCTACTTCCAAGGAGATATCAGACATGGTCGTTGAGAGAAGAGTGAGTAGCTTCACCTCCTTTAAGCCTTCGACCCGGAAAATAACATGTGAAACCATGAATGGACAGGTAAGGAGGTCGATGAACATCCCCCAATGCAGAGAAACTAACTGGGGCTGTATAACCAACGGTGACAGTGTCAAGGCCGATACCATGTGGAGCTTGTACAATTTTTGGCGTAGACCATGAAACTCACAACAATAATTTAGAGGCGATATCAAGGAGAAGGTTGTAAGAAACTTTAGAGATATTGTTCCAGCAGTCTATCAATTTTAATGTGTCGCCTCTTTGAAGTGAAGCAATTTCAAATGAACATATCTGATATAGGATATTATTGAAGATTTGTTAGTAGCCTTAAAAAAGATTAACAGCTCCACTGCCAATTTGAGTGGAACCACAATCTCCGGGGAGCTTTTTTCTTTTATTCACAATCAAGATTTTGAGTAAAACTACCCTTAGTATTTTCTGTTCACTAGCATCTAGTTGACGAGATTGTTCTTTAACAAGCTTGAAACCTCTAAAATCCCCAGCGAGTTCCATGAACAACTTCGGATCATTCCGCGTTTGGATCTTTTAGGCCATAATTCACGCGACATTAAGCGATTCGGGGCCCTCTTTTTCTTACAGAGACGGACTAACCCATAACCCATAGTCATACCACCAATAATACAATGTTTCTTAAACTGCATGATAATGTTAATTAAAAAAAAAACTTCGACTAGCACAATTACAGCATCTTCAAGGTATATACCACTTTGTAAAACGATTGACGGTATGTCCATGATGATGTCTTACTCTCCAACATTATCAGTAACCTCTAATAATATAATATCTCGTTTTTTGAAGGATCATAAAGACCTCGTAGATGCTTTGGAGAAGCTGGATTAACAATACATATAGGTACTACTTTGTGAAACTTTCAGGTGCGCGAAGAGGGGCTGAAAAAATTCTGTAGCTCTGTTGGAAAGGAATAGAAAATGCGTCATGTCATTATTTTGACATATGACATCAATTCTATTGATTATAACCTAGAGTTAATTAATTTGGAGCCACCAGTCAGAGGCTTCGAGACCTGGGCTGATCTTATATCAGTTTTAGACCCCCAAACCAACGTTTCTTCCTGACTACATGCCTCCAATCTGACCTTAACAGGTGGTGCCTGAAGGGAAAGGGCAACAGAAAATGTATTCTTGACGATGATTCGGCGGAACCTAGTGAAAATAGATGGTGTGAGGTGGCCCAGAGAAAAAGAAAAAGAAAGAGATACTGGTACAGCCCAGGAACGTGAAGTTAAATGGAATTTGCCGAGCTTGTACCAGAATCACTCAGAGCTGATACAGGATATAAAAGGAAAAACTCTTCGATTCTAAGACTGATTGGGTCTTACTAGCTAGTGCAATAGTATGCGTACTAAGCTTACAAAATGTACCAGCATATCTGAAAGAATCACGAAAATTTCAGATTTACTTGAGTCGTGACTACTATAGGGCTATTCCGTTCCTTATAACGCTCTCTCTCTCTTATCTATCGAGTCGATATTTGAATACCACCATTGAACGTTTCCGGCCAAATCATCAATTATGTATATGACATATCTATTTTATGTCAGATCTTCTTGTTATTTGTCAAAGATTGATTCACTTCCAGCAGTGGTTGGTTGGGTAGATCGGTCGTTTGGGTCGAAACGTTTTCTTTCTTTTTATTTCTACACACTGTGACGAAAAAATCTTATCTTGTCAATTCGTGAATCTGGTCGCGTAAACGAGATATAATTTGTCACTGAATTCCGCTTTTTCTTGCCTGATATAAGGCAGTTATTTTCCATGGAAACTCCTTTTTATGCTCACAAATAATTTGGATATGCAACTAAGTTACCTACTGGAAAACAGTGGTTGGAGGGTGATATAAATTATTAACAAAAACAACAAGATTTTTCCATGATCACATGACTTTTTTGGAACTTTAGTTCTTTACGTCAGGTTATGTTTGAGCGACCGGGGGTCGCGACGCAAAAGATCTGACCGTTACGTTACGTTACGTTATGTTACTTTGCTTCGTTATGTGCCTTGCTTGCGTGTGTGTGCTCTCTCCTGAGTCTCTCTCTCGTTTACGAAGCAGCGATTCATATGCTTCGGCCGGGAATCGAACCCGGGCCGCCCGCGTGGAAGGCGAGCATTCAACCACTGAACCACCGATGCTATATTAAAATTCTATGCAAACCGGGTATTCGCAGTGCTGGTGATCTACTTGAATTTGTTTGGATAAATTTTTACTATTATTTCCATAATTTTTTTTGCGCGATCGATCTTTTTTGTTTATTTACAGCATCGGTTGTCAGGACGGTAGGTTGTGTTTACTGGTTTCTAAGATGAACACGTCGGTAAGTGATTTACTTACCGTTCAGACGTCGAAAAGTAATAAATAGCATAAAAACAATTTCATCAAAATGCAAAATATATTTTGAACTGATCGAGAAGTATAAATGTCACTTTTGACATTTCGTTCATTTCGAAGATATTTAAAATATTTTATTCGGAATTTATTTAAATACGATCGCGCAAAAAATGGTATAAGCATCTCGAACGTTGAGGGTAATTACAACGTTTTCATGTAGATTCCTCTCGTTAAATTGGACAAAATGATGTGAGGATTAAGGGGACTAGCACATTTACTTTTCGTAATACAGGGTGTTGAAATTTTGAAAGCTTAAATGTTTGAATTCGATAACTTTAAAATGGTTGGATAAATTGATTTGACATTTGGCAGGTTGTTTTTGAATGTAAAAGGGCATATTTTGATAGAAATAGTAGTTTGTGCAGCTAGTGTGGATATGATGGCCATATCGCACGAGTGCTCAATCGTTCAAGTGCGATATGGACAATCCACACGAGTCGAACAGCATATTTTTTCTACGACCCACTTAAGAAAAAATCTAGAAAATAAAAATTTGTATAAACTTCAAATTGAAAATTTAACAATTCAATTTTATGTTTCCACTAATTTTTGTGTGGTAAACGTACAGTTCTTGAATGTCCAATTTGTATAATGTTACGGCTTCCCTTTTTAAATATACGATGCTGTTATAAGTAGATGTTGCCAGTCGGACTCCCTCATGAAGGTTACCGTACCATTATCTATAATAATGAATGTTCTGCTAAATATTCCAAACGTCTACCTGTTGTCGCTATTATTATCAAGAGGAATAATTATTTAAAAATAAAATTAACAATAAAAAAAAACTTTTTCACGGGGAATCGAACTCGGGTCTACCACGTGAGAGTCCGGTTTGCTTACTACTCGACCACCGAGGAATGTGCAAATTATTTATCTATAACGTCAGATGTATTACATAATTTTTGCTTAAAAGGAACTAAAGTTCCTACCGTGTGTCCCGCGACACGCTCTACCTTTTTTGTTTTGAATTTTTGGTAAAAATTTCATCAAAAGCATCCAAATAGCCACTTGCCTATATCAATCTCGTTGCAGCCAGGGGGCTATATAAAGACTGATTTTATATCAAGACGTGGTTATTTTTGATACATTTCACTGCCAGCTTAAATACTATTATTTTAAAAATGTCTAAACATATTTTCTAAAAAATTATTTATCGATGATCGCGACCTAAATTTTCAACTGAAACAATTTATTTGTATTGACAAATAATCTACCTTACTGAATAGCAAGATTAGAAAATGTGGATTGATACGTTTTATACATAACACAATGTTTACTGCTTTGTAGTTAGACTTAATATAGTAATTTGGCTTTTACGATCCAGAGCCTCTCTTTAGCCGAGCTGCTTTCAGATAGAATCTTTTAGAGGTTATGTAAGACTGAAATTGAGAAGTGTACTTTGATAGAATAGAATAAGAAGCTGAAAAATAGTGCAATTCTTTGTATCCAAATCGAAGAACCATCCATTGGACTTGATGGCTAGAGCCAGACAAAAACGCTGGAGGAGTGCAACCAGAGAGAAAGTACAGGAATGGATGGATGAGGGAATGGAGAGAAGGGATGAGTATGAGGGCGCGCTAAAAGGAGCGATTGGGAGCAGGAGAAATTAGGTGGACCGGAAATTCGGGGAGGTGAACTACTTCTTGACGCAGGTGCTCACAGGGCATGGGTTACCTCCACAAAATGGCAAGAGTGCGAGAGATGTGAAGTGGAGGATGATGTGGGACATGTGTTTAGATGCTGGAAGAACGAGAGAGTTTTGAAGAAGTTGGAGGTGTATTGGGAAAATATGGTGAAGATTATGTTGAGGGGCGAGGAGGACTGGATGGAGATAAGTGGCGTAGTATAGAGCATGATTCAGAAAGAGAAGGACTCGACATGGCATGAGAGATGTAGGAGTGATGGAAGGGAGAGGATGACGGAGAGTGTGTGAGGCACCGCAGCCAGTCTTGGATTATGCTAGGGTAGTGATTCCAAAGCGGGAGTAACGGCGAGTTTGAGGTAGGTTTGGTTGATAGGCATTCCCGTGGGGATGAGTCCAACACTGTCTGAACATGAGTTTCTCATCTCGACCCAAAAAAAAATTCAAGAACCAATACATAATTTTTAATTTCTAAAACTTCCAAACAATACTATACTAAATACAGATGTATCATGAGATAATTTGTTTTGTGACACTAGTGGTATGTCAGAATACCTACCGATGTCGTATTCAAGGTGGACACCAAAAAACATTTATTGCACCACAGGATATCTACAATACAAAAACCTACATGTTAATATGACGGATGTTTTTAATCATTACGGATCTGTTAACTGATAAAGAAAAAAGGTGTAAGTAAGAGAGAGGATTACACATTAATACATAGGCTGTGGTAGAGGCCGAAGACATTTTTTCCAGGCGTAAAATATCGTCGATTGAGTTTTTCCATTTCAGTTCATAATAATTCATTCTCGTAGCAGTGACAAATGCCTTTTTAGTTCACCTGTCTTCAGAACGAAAGAGTAAATTAGAAAACAGGTTTGTTGTGTTAATTATACAGGGTGGTCATAGGAAACATTTTTTCCCGGTATCTTTATGTTTATTGTGAATATAGTTGGCGATAATTTGGAGTGTGAGACATCTAAATATATTTTTTTTATTATTTTTTGGGAATCAAACCACAATAATGTTTTTAATTTTTTTATTTCGACGTTTCGGTAGCGTTCCAGCTACCTTTGTCAAGATTAACTAATAATTGTTGCTTTCGTTTATTTGGGCTTCAAGCACTTGTGCGTGACGCCTCAGTCGTCACGACTTTTGAGCAAATCGAACACGATTTTTTAGGATCCTCAAAACCATCTGACATGTGCCAATGCCAATGAATTTCCTGTGTTGTTAGGAGAACAGTTTTCAATTATAATGTTTTTGATGATAAAATTTTGCATATTTAGATATTTTTAGTAACGTTTAAATCGTATTAAATCGTAATCGGCACAATCTTAACCTTTAAATGAACGTCAAACCGGACAAACGTCAAATATTTAATGTCTATCTGTCTTATTAATAAAAATTTCTTACTCCGCCCTTACTCCTAGATTAGTCAGAGACTAGTTACTCTGAGACTAGCGTAGGTTTAAAGAAGTGATACAATTGCTATTAATAAACTCCGACTAAGGAGGTAATAGTTACTCTTTCCTTATTACTGGGTTTTGACATGACTTAAGGAAGATTCACAGTTGTATGGTAGGAATTGACCAATAAAGTAACGTTATGGTGACATCTGTTCTGTTTTTTATTGTGACATGTGTCAGTGCTCTATTCATTTCAAAAATAGTTATCTCATAATTATCTCTCAGTTTGTATTTTGTGTTCAAAGTAGTATTTCCGAATTTTCTTCCCGTTTTTTATTGTTAATACCTATACCTATAGTTATATATATTTAGTAGGAGTTCTGTTGAAAAACTCACTCTTACTCAAATTGAAGGAATCAAAAAAAGGCGTGCTGAGAAGAAACTCCAGATTACTATACAACGCAAAGAACATGAAAAATTTTTGCAACAAAAAGAAAAGGAAAAAGTAAATAAAAACTGATAAAAAATTTTATTTTTAATTTTATAGCTTTCAATTCCTCTTCTAACAATGTTTTAAGGGATTAGCCTGAATTTTATAAAATTTAATTTTTCTGATCGGACGAATATTTTCTGCTTCTTCCAATTCTTCCATCTTTCTCAAATCTTCCAAATAATAATCCCTTTTTTCCATCGCAAAATAATTACTACTCATTAAACCAAAGAAAATACTTAATAAATATACATAATTGATAAAAATAAACTGAATAATAATACGAACTGATAATGCAAAAACGACAAACTAAATTTCGAATTAGGATATGACATTTATAATACCACAATTGACAGTTCAACAAAACTAAGGTTATATTTATTCGAAGGTTATTTCGAGCTTAAACTACCTATTTCCATGGATTAAAATTATTACCAAAGTTAGTCCCAGACTAACCTCGGAGTAGCCTATTCCTTGTCTAATATGAGTTTATTAATAGCATATCTGTCAAACTGATGGTTTAAGCATGGAATAAAGTTAGTCTCAGGTTACTCCGTGTTTATTAATAAGACCGCGTGTGTTTAACGGGCAAGGGGAAGGTAAGACTAGGCGTCACGCGCGGTCACTACGAGCTGCTACTAGCAGCCAAAAGTAAATGATCGAAAACGCTTAATAAAATAGTTTTTGGTACCTATCTGACACAAAGAAAAAAGTATGACAACTAGAACTAGACAACTAGTCATATTTTTTTCGTTGTGTCAGATAGGGACCAAAAATTATTTTATTATTAGTTAATCTTGACAAAGGTAGCTAGAACGCTACCGAAACGTCGAAATAAAAAAATAAAAAACATTATTGTGGTTTGATTCCCAAAAAATAAGAGAAAATATAATAAATAATGCCACAAGGAACTTACAGAAGATATCTAAATATATTATTTCATGGTGCACACAACTCAAATATCTTTAATACTAAAACCAACAGCCCTAACCTCGCTCATTATTTTGCCACACAATAAGAGTCGATCAAAACCAAAAATCCCATACAAATGTCAAAATCAACCGACCAATTCCCAACTTCTCTGACAAAGCGTGTCAAGAGACCGGTGGTAGTACGTCATGAACAGTCATAGCTGCGACTTAACGGATATTATTAGACCAAGAGGCGGTTGTGTGGCATTTTGTGTAACTGATAGAGAAACTGGGGAGTTTATCCTATAAATTTATAGTCTAGGTAGTCTAGGGAAATCCATTTTACATGCTTTGGAAAAGGAAACTGTGTAAAAGTCCGGAAGCTTTGCAATATTTTTTCACCGGATATTATGAAGGGAAATTATACATAGGATTGCTTTTAAGAGCACTCTTGTATTCGGTACGAGAAAAGCGAATAAATTATTTTTTCCAACTACAAGAGTATGTATGTATGTATTTTGGGGTGACATACACTGAGACCTAAAAGATCTATTGTGCCCCCTTACTTCTACTAAGTTTCTGAGGAAATACTCAAAAACTAGTAGCTCCTTTAATCCCATTTCCCGGAGGAATTTGAGGATATCTGCAGGCTTCAACTTAGATAAATGTTCCTCTTCTATCCAGTAATCTCCCAGGTGCTGTGCTCTAGGATTCTGGAGTGCTGTGCAGCTGGAAAGTATGTGGATGGTTCATGCCACAAAATCTGCATTCTTCTTCCTCCACTATTTTGAGCTTTCTCAGGTGCCCATTCAGGCGACAATGTCCCGTTAGGAACCCTGTTCAAACTCTTAGCGCAGCTTTACTTTGACTCATGCATTGATTTGATCTCAACAGGTTGTAGTCACCCAAAGAAGTCTTTGATTGTATAAGCCCTACTAGATCTTTCCAATGGTCAGATCTTCTTTTTTTCTCGGCTTTACCCATTCCTTCCAATATTACATTGGGGCTGATTCCGCAAAAGGGTTCAGACCCCCAGAAAATATTCCAGTCCCCCTTGTTCTTGATCCTAGATAAGAAACTTACTTGGAACGCTCACTTGGAAAAAGTTATCCATAAGGCCAGACTATCTTTGTGGACATGTCGCAGGATCTGTGGAAAATCTTGGGGGTTGGGACCCAAACAAATCTATTGGATATATGTGATGATTGTTAGAACAATGATCACATATGGAGCTATTGCCTGGTGGCCAAAAGCTTTACAGCGAATGGCCCAAGCAAAACTCTCTGGTTTACAGAGACAGGCTTGTCTGGCAATCACTGGTGCTATCAGCTTCACACCGTCAGCAGCCATGGAAATCCTTCTGGACCTACCTCCTCTCCATATATTTTTGGAAAGAGAGGCTAGATGGACATCATACAGAATTGTACATATTTCTAAATGCACAAATCAGGCTTATGCAGAACGAAGCAGAATACTAGCGGACAGTGAAAGTTACAGTATTCTGGGAATGACCTCTGACATAATGCCTCCAACAGTAAGCTATGACCTGAATTACACCGTCCTAATTCCAAATAGAGATGAATGGGTCCTCCGTAAGGATGAACTATTAAGAGCAGACAGCTGTTGGTACACAGACGGCTCAAAAACACCCTCAGGCTCTGGTGCAGGTGTATACGGGCGCAGACCTAGGACAGAAATTTCAACCTCTCGAGGATCCTATGCAACCGTATTTCAGGCGGAAATTTACGCCATTGTTTCATGTGTGGAGAGAGTGGAGCAAGTCAATCTCATACATAGAACAATAAAAATTTTCTCGGACAGCCAAGCGGCTTTAAAGGCACTTAGCTCTCGCCGTGTAACGTCGAAATTGGTTTTAGACTGCCAAAAAAGACTCTCCTCAATAGGAGAACTCAATAAAGTATTGCTGGTCTGGATCCCT
>CAJUYG010001205.1:0-41621 GCA_910591675.1 Galerucella calmariensis
AGAAAATGCCTGGAAGGAATTAAATCTACTCCTAATGAAACACTAAGAGCCAAAGCCATAAAACCTTTGGAATTCAGTGAAGGTCTGAAAAACACCAAAAGCAAATGTGTTTTGTGCTTCAGCATACAATTTTCGTACTTGTTAATTTGAGTCAAAATTATTTCTTCGATGTAAGGGTGGTACTAAATTTGAAAAAAAAATACTTTTTCTTCTCTAAATAATAATCTTTTACTTTCAATCAATAAAATCCCTAATTTCATAATCTCCTAAATTTTGGATCACAACCAATGTAAAATAAGTCGACAGGCCTATACATTTTAAGACAAAATGCTAATTTCAATAACTAACTTACAAACACCCCGTATGTGTAATACAGTTATGATAATTGTATTTGTCCATTATGCTGCACTTTAAAGAAATAATAAAATGCGAAAAAATTACATCCCGGAAAAGTATAACTTTATTTTAACAGATGCTCAAAGTGGCCACCATTTTGCTCAATACATTTCTGTGCTCTTTTAGTAAGATGTCTAATAGATTTCCTAATCATAGCTTGATCATTTTTCAATTCCTCGCATGCGTCCTGGATTCTCTGTAAAAGGTCTTCTCTTGAATTTATTTCAGTTGAATAGACTTTGGATTTTAAGTAACCCCAAACATGATAGTCGATTGGGTTAAAGTCGGGTCCCCTTGCAGGCCAGTTATGAGGTCCTCCCCTGCCTATCCAATTATTTGGGAAGTTGTCGTTTAAAAAGTCTCTCACTATTGCTCTGAAACAATTCCCAGATATTTGAATTCTTGGACCACTGGCACGCTACACCCAGGCAGTACTAAGCTTCCTGGTGTATGCAACCCACGCCTAGTGAAAAAAATCATAGCGGACTTTTCAGGTGATAATGTCATGCCAGTATCTCGAAACCAGTCTAGTAGGTACTATTTGCATTGCTAGTTCCAGGGCTTTACGGAAATCTTCATAAGACTGATGGTTGGAGTATATACATATATCATCCGTATATTGCGAACATTTTACATTATTATTACATAAAGAATGTGTATTAGCTGTATATATTAAACAGGGTGGAGCTAAAACAGAGCCTTGAGGCAATCCTTGATAGAGAGTTTTGGAAATAAATGGATACATCATTGGAAAGAATATTGCTAGAGAAATAAGACATAAGACAATTTTGTTTCCATTTCATTCAAATGGAAAAAATAAATTTTCAATCCGTAGCTCTTAATATAAAAATAAGGAGTTCAAACTTTAACAGTTTTCCTATTTTCGTCATGTACAACAATATTTCTAGTATAGAAATAGTGAGCTGCAAATAGGTGTAATTAAAATTCACATTAGGTACGGAGGGAGGGATACTGATATTATTTGTGATATTTCATAAACTTTGAATAAAACCGAAAAAAAAGTTATTTTCCAAAAATTTCAGGAGGTACCTTGGACTCCTTCGCCTCTTCTGAAAAAATTACAAGTGACAGATCACTTGAATGAACCTTATAATGTTTAACTGAAATAAGTGACGCTTGGTATGTCCTTTTTGGTAAACAACAAAAAAACAAATTTAGATATCGACTCACCATATTGTGAATAATCTATGAGGACTCACCTGAAACAAAAAATAGATTTTCAAATGATAATCCCCTCATAAAATTTGAATAATCACTAATCAAGCCAAATTTGAATTTCAGTCTTTCAAGCATATCCTTGTCATTTTTGCATGTAGCTGTACCTGTATCTGTATCTGTAGAGTAGGGAGGGTGAGTGTGTAGGCTCACAGCACTTAGGCCACATGTGACCCATTGTACATCCTCCCGAGGAGTTGTCCTCCTAGGTCATTGTCCATTCTGTCCTTCTCATGAAGGTGGACAGGTCACTGGGAGACATCTCCTTTATATCGGCAGGTGTAGGCCAAGACTCACCGAACACACACTCTCTTATTGACGATAACTCCGGACACTCGCATAAGACATGCCTGACAGTTTCATCTTCCTGTTCACACATCCAGCATAGAGGTGTGTCCACTAGCCCCATAGTATGGAGGTGTTTCCTTAGTTGACAGTGACCAGTCAGATCCTACTGTTAAACGTAGGTTTTTCCTGGTCATTGCCTAATATCTCTTCGGCGCCAGCTTCCCAGGGTCGCCCAGGGTTCAAGTTCAAGTTTTTTTATTATTTCCATAGTAAAGTACATATTGATAATAAAGTGATATTTGCAGTTATACTTAAACATACATAAAGACACCTAATTGAGCATTTCACTTAGGCATGTCTGCCTGTTTTGTTACTACTCAATCAGGTAGTATTTACTCTGTACGTTTTATCTTTAAATAGCTAATATTGAATACAAAAAAATAAGAAGAAAAAACAAAACAAAAAAACTAAATTACAGTGCAATTAAAGTTATGAGACGAACAAATGTAGACAATTAATAAAACTAAATAATGGATAATAAAAAGAAAAAAAAGGGTGATCCTGGCAAGACTGCATCCTTTGATTCCATCCCATTTCTTAAGGAATTGAGCATGGGTGTAACGTTTGGCTAGTTCCGCAATTGTCGAAGTCGTTAGGCCGTAGGTGTCACTAGGTCCTAGAATTTTTAGTCCAGCGGCTTCCTTGACTAAAGAATCAGCAGTACGATTTCCTTTACTCCTGTCGTGCCCTTTAACCCACCTCAGGATAATATTGTTATCTGCCGAGGCGTCAGCTAAATCTTGGTGGCACTCTAGTACTAGCCTCGATATAACACGTTGTCTGTTTAAGGCTAATAGGGCTTGTCTACTATCAGTGCAGATTATTATGTTTTTGCCAGAAATTCCTTTTCTGGTTAGTTCTTTTGTGACAATTGAGATACCAGCCAGTTCTGTTTGAACCACGCTGGTATTGTATTGTAACAAACCCTACAAAATTCAAATAAAACAGAACACAGAGCCAGATGCTGCAAATGCAATACGCATATACAGGGTGGGTCAATCTTCTGACATCGGAGGATTACATCGTTGTGGTGATAGATAGAACTTTATAGTTTTGTGTGAGCTAATACAGTTACTGAGAGCACATTTTGAAAATACTTTCGATTCTACAGGGTGTTCCAAAACCACGTAGCAGCACAAACTTACATTTTTTTTAATGGAACGTACTATATTTTGTGTAAGAATCGAAAAGATCTCACCGAGAGCGTTACAAAAATATAGCACTCTAATATATTATAAGGGTGTTTTACAAAGATATGGCCAATTATTAGCAAAAAAGACCTCCTCTTTAACACTCTGCAGAACAGTAAATTAAAATAAATCAACAAGTCTTTGTGTTCTAATGTCATACACACATCATTGGCTGTGCTCAGTATTAATTACTTTTTTCATCTGTGGCTTCTTTAATACAGGGTGAAACAAAACGCAAATCAAGCAATATCTCAAAATTTTTAAATGAATCACCCTATAAGTCTTTTTACAATTTGTTAGTACAATTAATAAACTTTCAAACGATGTGGTAAACTTGGGGCATTAGTTAATGGAAAATCGTAGATATTTTATGATAATGGTCAAAAACAAGTATTTCACATACACAAATCAAGTACCTAAATGATATTAAATTTTTACATGCAACATCTTGTGAATTTTAACATTTCTAAGGCATAAATTCTAATCGTAATTTTGGATGCATCTAAAATATCTTTGACTTCTACTCTTACCATTAGAGGAAGGAAAGAAGGAATTATGTTGGAAGAAATATTTTTGTTTACTGTAAGTAGGCTAATGTCATTATAGTAGGTACTGATAAATATAAAAGAAGTTTGTAGTCTATACGAAATATTTAATCAAGTCACCACAAACAGTATATTTTAGTTATGTAAAATGCAAGCTTGTAATTCATTTTCCAACTTTTTCTATTTTTGAAAAACTAACAATTATGAAAACCAACATTATAAGAACACTCACATTTACATAAATGAACATTGACATTCTATAAAAAGTATAGTAGTTTATGCTAAGTGTTCAAAATGGCGATCATTTACTTCCATACAATTCTTTTCGAAAACGAGGATCTTACTCTTTCCAACATAGCTGGAGTTATTGTGGAAAATGCGTTACGTTTGATACACAAGTTGCTTGATGTATCCCCATAAAAAGAAATCCATCGGTGTGAGATCTGGAGATCGAGGATGCCACGAAATTGGTCCACCACGTCCTATGAACCTGTAGGTAAAATTTCTGATATACAGATGCTCCATCTTGTTGGAACCACAAGTTAACTATTGTGTTTGAATCAACTCCCTAAACACAAACGAAGAATACAGCAATATTTCTTTGACATTTATTCGTAGATACTAGTTTGATAGGTAGCCCACTTGATATAATCAAAAATATGGCTTGATTATGTTCCGCCCATTCTCAAACAAGCCTATAATAACAATTCTTGAAAGTGAAACATGAATAAATATGAAATTTTTGGTAATTCCAGGTACCTACGGTATTAGCAAAAATTACGATTAAGACATATGCCTTAGAAATGTTAAAATTTACAAGAGGTTGCATGTAAAAATTTAATACCATTTAATTTGTGTACGTAAAATACTTGTTTTTGACCATTATCATAAAATATCTACGATTTTCCATTAACTAATGCCCTAAGTTTACTACATCGTTTGAAAGTTCATTAATTGTACTAACAAATTGTAAAAAGACTTATAGGGTGATGCATTTAAAAATTTTGAGATATTGCTTGATTTGCGTTTTGTTTCACCCTGTATTAAAGAAGCCACCGATGAAAAAAGTAATTAATACTGAGCACAGCCAATGATGTGTGTATGACATTTGAACACAAAGACCTGTTAATTTATTTCAATTTACTGTTTTGCAGAGTGTTAAAGAGGAGGTCTTTTTTGCTAATAATTGGCCATATCTTTGTAAAACACCCTTATAATATATTAGAGTTCTATATTTTTGTAACGCTCTCGGTGAGATCTTTTCGATTCTTAAACAAAATATAGTACGTTCCATTTGAAAAAATGTAAGTTTGTGCTGCTACGTGGTTTTGGAACACCCTGTAGAATCGAAAGTATTTTCAAAATGTGCCCTCAGTAAATGTATTAGCTCTCAAAAAACTATGAACTTCTATCTCTCACCACAACAATGTAATCCTCCGATGTCAGAAGATTGCCCCACCCTGTATACAGATGGTTCAAAAATGAAAGAGGGCTCAGGATGTGGAGTTTACTCGAGAGCACTAGGCCTAAAGATTAAGTGGGGAATGTAGCTGTACCTGACAAGAGGTACTTTTTTCAAAGCTTAGAAGAATTCGAACCAATTTTATTTTCCCAGGAAAATTAGAAAAACAAAGCTATGAAACAAATTACTTCCTGAATACTTCAAAGATAGGCTCTGTTCCCCTTGCCTACTTTGGGTAGCTGCCACTGGATAAATCATTCCCCATTTATATTATGGTATATTATGAATGAGTATTATGCCATCCCCTATGAAAAAATCTCAACATCATTTGTTGTTATTTGTATTACCTACTGTTTTTTCAAAAGATGTATATGTATATACTTTCTTCTCCAGAATGCGGACTCAGTACCTACATCCGTTTAGTTATATAATACAATAATTAAAAATGAATAAATAATACATAGCTTGAATACAATATACGGATTATCTCATCGCAATTGTCGTTCATTCAATCAGATAAATGAGAAATAATTATAAAAACCCTCCACAAAAGAAGATACTGTTATACTGGTCGTCTCATTGCAACTCTCTATCTATATTGCTTCGAATGCGTGCAAGTTTTGTTTGGATTAGTTGAATTATTTATATCATAACTTTTTGCGTTCAATCAACTTGAACGTATATTTTTGTATGCCGAAGAGCAGTTCTTTTGTTAAAATTTTAATCTGTATGAAAATCTATGTGCGAAAATATCGGATACAAAATTTGTCTTCAATTCACAAAACAATGCTTCGGACTGTAGATTAGATTAGATTAGATTTGGAGTGGCTCTTTTTTCTATCCCACTGTGACCTTGCAGATCTATTGTGGTCCTCCCCATATTAGGAGCTCGATATGTAGCTTTATTCTTTTTATTAGACCTATTAGCCTAGATATCGCCTCCGTTGCGTAGCTCTCTGCCCTCGGTTTTTCTCCTCCGAGTATTTGAAGCCGCACCCTTGCTAGGACTTCGCACTCACAGAGTATGTGCTCCGCGGTTTCGTCGTAGCGTGCCTTTATCCTGGGGCTTCATACCACCAGCGCAACGTCTGGTTGTTCATCCGTTCGTGGATGCTCTCCTCAATTAGTCATTTAGCAATTCGACAGGAAGGTTCTGACCCTATCATGACCTCCGTTGCACCCTGCTTTGCTAGTTCATCGGCCATTTCATTATCTTTTATTCCTTGGTGACCTGGCACCTGGGTTTGGGTCAGTCTATCATCACTACCTAGTCTGTTGAGAACCTTGTGACTCTCCCACACCAGATTTTATGTTGTCCGATATAAGCTTATCGCCTTAAGATGACGATTCTTTGGAGCCTCCACCTACCGTCTCATCAACTATTCTGCATAGCATTACACCGCCATTACCTCCGCCTGAAAGACATTGGTATATTCCCCTAGGCTTAGAGAGATCGTGATCCATGTATTCCAGCTCCTAATCCAGAGTCTGTTTCAAAGCCATCAGTGTACCAGTTGAGATTCTCTTTGGACCGTGAGTATTATACATTTGTGTAATCGCCTATTGTTGTCGAAATCAAAAATGTAGAGACACGAAACGCCTTCGAAAAAAGTAACTTTTGGTTTCTCAAAAAGGCAACTCTACTCTCATCCAATCTATCTCGTAACTTTCACGGTTTACAAAACTGCAATGCTGGTACCATTTGGAATAAAAAGCCTGTAGATTTGTAGCGCAATATCCTACCACTGAGATGAATAAACAATCATATGTACCGCTTTCCCCTATGCAAACTCATTATTTTTGCAAAGAGTAATTGACGATCGACCTTGGACATCATATTAACATCAATAATGGACCAACAGTTAATTACAAATTCCACAATGAGGTATGCGGAAAGAAAGAATTAACTGCAAAAACGATATAAAAAAATGATACAATCAACTGTTGGTGATTAAACTGTTTGTTAACAACTTGGAAAAGTACGTCTATCAAAGTGTGTATATCAGGAAAATAAAAAACGTTTCGCAAATTTATGATGGGAACGTGTCTTAAAAAATTGAAGTATACAGAAAATACAGGTACAAAAACTCTGCCTGAAAAAATAAACCATGAATAAAAATGTCTTGAGAATTGTAAAAGATTTGACCGAAGTGAATACAATCGGTAGCTTCATACTTCACTAATCTCAATAATAGCAATTCTTAGGCTCACCCATGGTCTCTAAACAATGTTTGATAGGAACACTCTGATACAACTGAAACAATAATAAATGAGGCGAGAACAATAGAATAGAAGGAATAGAAGGAAATGAAATAGCAGATGAACTAGCAAAGAGGGGGACTGAAATACCTTTCTGGGGTCCTGAACCCTTTTGCGGTATCAGCCCCAATGTAATATTGGAAGAAATAGTTGAAGACGAGAAAAACAGAAGATCTGACCATTGGAGAGGTCTAGTAGGGCTTATGCAATCAAAGACTCTTCTGGGTGACTAAAACCTGTTGAGATCAAATGAATGCATAAGTCAAAGTAAAACTGCGCTAAGAAGTATAACAGGGATCCTAAATCCCCAAATGTTCAATAACTGTAGAAATAAAAATTTCACCCTGTATAATTCATGATTGACCATACATTATTCAGATTGTTGGAATCGGTTCATTAAGAGGATTTCAAAAATATGCAAATATACAGGGTGTTTCATTAAAAAGAACACCGACTATGGCATACTTGCGTGAATCACCCAGTACATTTACATTTCTATTTACATAACGCACAAGTCAATTCAAAAGTTGACGTGTCTCGGCATTTTTTATAATTTTCTAAAATAATGACAAAGAATTTTATTCCATAAGTATGGCTTCCACACTGTATATAGGTTCCAAGCAGAGACGATTACTGCTATAGCCTGTATAAATGGAAACAACAGTAGAGGATTACCGAACAAAACATTGGAATATTCAATAACATCCAGGCTCTGTTATGATTATTGGTGACTATTAAGTTACTTTTTTGTTTTCAGTAAAGGTGAAATTTGTGAGATGTGCCACTATTGTTTAAACCAAATGACACCATTTCAATGGAAATTTATGAAAAGTGCAATAAAAACTGTTAGTTATTTCTAAATTAAACGAGATTATATCACATGCGTTTCCTTGATTGAAATATATCGGCAATAAATCAAATATATAAACACAACGGTCATTTTATACAACACAACGTATCAACTATACTGGCACATTCGACAAAAATAGCCAAAAAACATAAAGTTATAGTGGCATAATTGGAAATGTGCCAGTAATGCTGAAACAAATCGTTGCTACTTCTCTGCTTCAATGAGCAAAATCAACGACGAAAGTACTTGGCCACCCGTAGTGGCACAAGCGCCATCTCGACAAGGTTATCTGACCTAATTTTATGCCAGTATTGATGGATGAAACTTATAAAATTCCAAATTATTTCACATGTTTTAACTTGTTTTATATTTTTTTGAGATGTGCCACTATTGTCGCCGGTGAACGATTTGTCGCTTTGACGTTCATAAGCGGATGAATGTCATGAGCAAATCCAACGCTGCCACCTTAATAAAAGTATAAACTGTCAATTTCTTCTCAATCATATCCTAATTTTTTTTTGATTGGAACAGATCATTGGTTAATTTATCTAGAAGCCAAGGAAAATGATTGAAGAAACTATACAGAAGGGGAAGGGTGAATAGAATGGTTATTTTCCCTTGGCCTCCTCGAAAAATTGATCAAGAAAAAATTATTTTCAAGAAATTGATAGTTTATTTTATGTGGCAAAGTCAAATCAAAACATTGAGTATTGACAAACTTATAACGTGAGAAACAGAAATAATAACATAAATAACTCAACTGAAATTGTAACGTTGATTTCCAATTTCAAATTACTTCTAGTGATTCGCCGGCAAAAATAGAGGTGTGAAATGTTCAACTTGAATGATTTTAGTATCAAGCAATGTATCTATACCAATAACAATAAAGTTGTGAACAAAAAATATTGAAATTACGTAGGCGGTAGTGAAAGTTTAAATTATAAAACATGTTCGAATTAAATTTATATCCGTAAAACAATTATTTTAGTTGGAAATAGTAAATTCAATGATAAAAGTGATGAAGAATAATCACATCAAGCAATTTAAATAGTTTAAAATAATCGGAATTTGCGTATTCATTGCATTATTCCATTGCATGCTCAATGCTGATAATTTATCGAATAACAGAACACAGAATATAATATAAAGTTGCACTCGATACGCCTTTTTTGGAAAATGACTTCAAATAGGTATTGTTTAAAGTGTCAATGATATTCAGGATAAATTAAGGAGATCACCGAAATGATATGCTTTAAATATCTTCTGTATGTTCCTTGTGATATATTATTCATTCTTTTTTTAATTTCTTGGGAAATTAAACCACAATATTTTTAAATTCTTTATTTCAACGTTTCGGTAGCGTTCCAGCTACCGTTGTCAAGAAAAAATAAGTACGCTACCGAAACGTTGAAATAAAGAATTTAAAAATATTGTGGTTTAATTTCCCAAGAAATTGAAAAAAGAATGATATGCTTTACTTAAACCTCATCAAAATGTTTCAATGATCAAAGGGAATACAGTTATTTCGATTATTTTTAAAATTAATCAATTTGAAAATTCAACTTACTAATTATGAATAATTTCGCCAGCTTTGAATTCTGAGCCAGAAGTGGGGGATTTCAAATCAATTTTAACATTGTATAAATACAAATGCAAAATTTTCCGTTTATTTGGTTAAAATTAGTGAGCAAATGACTGTCCATCTTCAAAAGGACAACAAAGTCAGATGCTCAATCAAATAATTATTTAAATTTATGTCCAATTCCACTGATTTCGATATAATATTGAGCTGGCTCCCAGAAAAAATAGAAGTTGATGTCTCAGCCGGGATTGTCATTTGTAGAGAATAATGAAAAATATTTAATAATTACTTAATATTAATTTTTGATGGAATAGACCACAAGTCCACTTTCGGAATAAAAATCAATATGGTGAAAGTAATTGTCATACTAGCGGAAAAACTAGAAGGAAGTTCCTGAAACTTAAAACGAACAGAAAACCTTATCGCTATAAGTTTATAATCCGAAAATGATCAACTATGAGTGGCTCGACTATACAGGGTGTGGCAGATGAACGGTCAATTATAAATATCTCAAGAACTAAACGTATCTGAATTATGAAAATTGGTATGAAGGGGTTTTGAATAATGAACTAGTCAATGAAAATAGTGCTGTCACAATTCTACTTCCGGTTATACCGGAAGTTGCACATAACTTTGTAATTTTTAATGAAAGACCCTGTATATTTTTCTATTTTAGAAACATTTACGTTATTCTAAACATTTTTTGTCCATACTTGCCTATACCTATTTTGAACCGTTTTTGAGTTCAAAAGTTCAAATTTCCCAGGAACTATTTAACACATATCGCTTTATCGTTCACACTGTGAAGTTGCCTTTTTTATTATACAGAGTGCTGACAAAATTGGAATAATAACTGAATCCACAATCTTCGCGTAATTTCTTTGTTTCAAATGGGACACCCTGTATGTGATTATTTATTTTAAAATAATACATTTCTCACTATAGATATGTATTACTATTCTCCATACATATCACCTACAGTTTTCAAATAAATCAGCTTTATACATTTTAGTCACAAAAAATTAATTTTTTTATAGGCTATGTGGTATTACTTCATTGAGTTAAACATTGAACAATTATACAGATACTATCAAACATAATAAGGCACTAGCTTGTTAATGCAACAAAAGTTCAAAATGTTGCCCATCAACTTCCAATCATTTATCAGACTTTCATTAGAAGCTCTTGATAGTGATTCTCCATCTATTTCGTTAAAAACGTGGAGGACTTTGTTTATCATATTTTCCTTAGTATAGTTGAAATAATACCCTTCTTGGTGTGCGTCATTGATTGTGACGTATATCCGTGTTTTCGGTATGTCGTTTATTTTATTTGCTATTTTGACATATAGCTAACCTTAAATTTGATAAATAAAATCATGTGAATCCCTGGAAAATACTTTAAACAGCAGCAGTAATGTGAAAATAGTATATTATTTAACGAGCGGTAATGTAGGTCATAACTCACGCAGATGAAGTTTGCAGCACGAGCCGCAGGCGAGTGCTGTAATTCATCAAGTGAGTTATGACCATTACCGCTCGTTGATACTATACTTTATCTACGACTATAACAATAAATACTAAGACACAAGTACAGACAAAAACTTTATTAACAAATCTTAATAGGTACCTATAACATTGCTTTAAAAACTTTAGTTGTGATTATTCATTTTGTTTATTAATAAAATTAACAGTAAAGTTTGAACAACCAGTGAACTGAATATTTGGGACCGAATTATGGAAGTTTATTGTTTCTTTTTGTGTTTGTTGCATATATGTTGATGATGTAGGTACTGGTTGAGGTGTTATAGAACTGTATATTCTATTTGCGGTATCTTTCTTATTTTTTTCGGAATCATCAACGTACCCCTCAGCCACAGTAGTTGATCGCCAACCGCCATGTCGTTTCAGTGCCGTTATATCCCCTCCAGCATCTACTAATAAAGTTGCCGATGAGCGGCGAAAACAATGCCCTGTATATAAATTACAGTCGGGTAATTTTAAAAATGTAGCAATGTCTTTCCCCATTGCTCCAAATTTATTAATGCCAATTCTTTGTGAATGATATTTTCCATTTTGATATTTAAAGAATAATATCGTTTGCGATATATCGGTAGGACGAAGATTTAAATATTTCTTAACTACGGTATAAAAGTTTCCCGTAACAGTGAATTTTCTGGCAATTTTTGTTTTTGTATTTGGTCCATGATCTTCTAAATCTGTAATTTGCATAGAGTATAATTCTGCTGCACGACAAGCACCCATAATGCCCATCATTAAAGCAACCTAAAATAAATTATATAATGATAAAAACGATTGAATTATTGTGAAATCGATCTACCTTTGTCGCCAGATATTTCTCATCAGGAGCTTCATTTATGAAATTATTAAGTTGTTCTGGCGTAAATGTTTTTGCCTTTTTAGCTACATGTTTCTCTGATTGACGTTTAAGAAACGCACGTAATTTTAAATAATTCTCTTTATTGATTCCATTATTTATGTTGAGTGTGCTTCTTAGCATGGAGTAGAAAGTCCATAGAGACGATGCTTTATATTTAGTGCTAAGTTCAGTAAAATATGCCAAAACTACGTTTTCTGTAAACGATGACCTAATGTCCTTACTGCTACACCAATCTTGAAAATTTTTGTATACACTTCTATATTTGTTTTGGGATTTTTCAGGCAATAAATTCTGTATGGTAACATTAGCTATTTGTCTTATTTCTGGCGGTGTACATAATAATTCATCTTCACTATCTGAATTCATCTTTTTCAGCACAAAATTCACAATAATAAGAATTCGGTATTAACTTAATTTGAAAACGTCAAAATCAATCAAGTGTCACAAGTGACATTACTCCCCATCCGGCTTGTGCTTGTACAGAAGTACAGAGTACAGATCCACGTTGATATTCGGTTCGTAAATACCTTCAAGAATTTCCGATTTATTATGGTGAGTTATAAGCAGTGAGTTATTATAACTCACGCTGTTCGTTTACAGATACTATAACCTGCTTAAAAGCAGTTGAATAATTAGTATATAATATAATAGGAGTAGATAAACCTTATTAAATATCTGCAAATCTCAAACTTTTACCATAAAATTTAGAAGTACTTTAAAACATGTGACATGTCTATATGTATCCAAAATATTAAACAAACACAATAAATAGCTACAGACCGCTAATAGCCCTTGAGGTTGATGCGGATTCGTAAATAAAAAAATCATCAGGATCGAAATCAGCCAAATTCGAAAAGGCTATGAAATTAATAATTAGCAGCTTCTTTTTCTAACTGTAAATACTTGAGAAATTCCAAAATGCCGATGTTTTTCCGTGTATCCATGCGAATTTTTTTATTATTTAAATAAATAAAACCAGAAGATTAAAATTCCCTTTCCATAAATAATAATTGACCGTAAGCAACAAAGTACAGACCTGACGAGAACTGTCAGTGTGACAGTAGAAGCAGACGTAAGACACATTGCCGCTACGAAATTTACGCCTTCATAATAATTTGACCTCGCGATCGATAGGTTGCGCTTGCGCGTAATCTAAACATCAACCAATCAAGTTTTTGGAAGTCAAAGATTAGGGTTAACGTTTGTAATACATTTAAACGGTTCATTATTGTGATATTTTGATTGGGATTAATCACAGACCTGCCTTTTTTCCATTTCTTTCTACGTAATGTGTTAGAAAGACATTAACAATCGATGACGCACACCAAGAAGGTTATTATTCTAACTATAGTGACAGGTTCAGAGAATACCTTATTTTTAACATAACCCCAAATATAGTAGTATGATGGTGACAATTGTGGGGATCTTGATGGCCAAAGAAACGGACCTTTATTAGCTATCCTAGCTATCCTTAGCTACTCCTCGAAGATTGTGAGGCGGTGCACCATCTTGTTGAAACCAAGCTTCGTTAGCCTCATTAAGCGTGCATTGCTGGTACAATTACTTGCCGTAAGATGCTGCAGTAACGCTCTCCGTTTAAATTTTCCTCATAAATCATGAGAGCGAATATCTTATTATTTTTCACAGCACAAATAACATTAAACGAAAAGGACATTTGGAATTTACTATCCCATGTGACTTGAGGATTTTCGTCACTCCAGAAGTGACTGTTATGGAGGTTGAGCAAACCATTTTCAGTAAACTCCAATTCATCACACCAAATAATTTTTTTTTGTAAAATCTCCATCTTCTTGGCATTTCATTAAAATCCATTCACAAAATTTTACACGTCTTACATAATCTCCAGGATGTAAATGCTGAGCTAGTGCATACGAATAATAAATGATGTCTTTCTAAAATTCTGTGAATTGTTCTAGTCGACACCTCTAACAGTTCCTCACATTCCCTTAAAAATGAATTTTGATGAGCTGCAAAATATCCCAATACGTCTATTTGTAAATCCTCATTATTTCCAATTTTTCCCATGTCCGAAGTGATACAGTCATTCAAATTAAATATTAATATATCGATTTTACCGAGCACAAATTTGACATTGAACTTGACTAACGCTTAATCAAAAGTGTTGCGAATCCATAAATAAATAGAATGGAAAACCTTGCAAAGTTCACGGTTTAACTGTTTTTGCAAATTTGGGTTATATAATATTTTCCCGACAACAATAACCGCATTATTTTATTATTGCTAGTCAAAATTTGTTCATTGTTGTGCCGAGACAAAATTTGTTTATCATTGAAAAGAATAAAAAATATATACATCATCGTTAGTGATGGTAATCAATATTGATAAAAAAAAACAAATGAAAAAGATGCTAGATTGCATATTGAGAGATTCCTTGAGTGCTCTAATATAAGTTCCACTCTTTTTCATGGGAATAGAGCGCTTTCCAAATTTTTAGGTATTATTCATATTTTATAGCGTTATTATATTACATGGAAATCTAAGCAATAAATGTGAGACATACTTGTTGAGACACTAGGATCAAATTAAGGAAGCATTTTTCACATTAATAAATTAATTCACATTTCCCTGAATAATCATATTTTTCGTAGTTTATAATAAATGTATTTGTTATTAAGCTTAATCATTGTTCTGAATATTTCGTAATTGGGTTTTTCCAGTAGAGCAGTGTATTTAATAGAAAATAAATAAATAACATATAATCAGTAATTATTTTATAAAAAAGAGAAAATGTTTTAAATATTGTAATTGTAATATTTAATTGAAATGAATAAATGAGTTTTTTCTGACTAGCTTTCCATATATTTTCGTGGTAATTCCAATTTAAATTCATGACAATAACTAAAAGTATGATTGGTTACTGTTTCTTGTAGTTCATCCACACTTTTTACGTAAGTATATACATTACTTATATTAGATAAATATAAGACTATTATACAAGCTTTCCATAAACAAACATTTTATTCCACTCAAATACAGACAGAAACGCGAAAGAACACTGAACACAGTCTAAGTCCCGTTTCAGATGGACGCGTATGGTACGCGCGCGTACCGTACGCGTGAGTTCAGATATCATACATCTGCTCTACGCGTCCATTTGAAAACCTACATTCAATTTATGATATCTGACCTCACGCGTATGGTACGCGCGCGTACCATACGCGTGAGTTCAGATATCATACATCCGCTCTACGCGTCCATTTGAAAACCTACATTTAGTCCCGTTTCAGATGGACGCGTATGGAACGCTCGCGTACCATACGCGTGAGGTCAGATATCATAAATTGAATGTAGGTTTTCAAATGGACGCGTAGAGCGGATGTATGATATCTGAACTCACGCGTATGGTACGCGCGCGTACCATACGCGTGAGGTCAGATATCATACATCCGCTCTACGCGTCCATTTGAAAACCTACATTTAGTCCCGTTTCAGATGGACGCGTATGGAACGCTCGCGTACCATACGCGTGAGGTCAGATATCATAAATTGAATGTAGGTTTTCAAATGGACGCGTAGAGCGTACGGCCGTGAGCGCGCTTCAATTCATACGCCGGGCGACGGCTCAGCCCGTGCGCTCCACGTAGGAACGCGAGGCGCAGCTTGCTCGTCGTTTAGTTGTTGTTTTCAGATGGTACGACGCGTATACCAGCGTATGTGGTTCTCATTGTTGCCGATTCCAACCAATATTTAAGTTGTGAACAGAAAATGGCTAATGATAATAGGTTTATCGATACTGAAATATTTATTAGCGAAGTTGAACAGAGACCCAATTTATGGGATAGTTCTAACGAAGAATATAAACATCGGGACTTACGGCAAAAATCCTGTGATGATATAGGAACAATAGTAATTGATCAATCAATAGGATGTACCCATGTCCTTATATTTTTTTGACTTTTTTTTAAATATAATATGCAGCAATGGCAACAGCGCTAGATGTTTCTCCTTGCATGTTTCTTTTGTTACTACTGTCTGCCAACGACTGTACAGTTCGTTCAGTGAATCTTTTCCCATGTATGAAACTATTCACATACTACTTTTTGTAGTACGTCTCTTTCCTACTCACAGAATCTAAACCCCCGAAATGAAACCGTTTGTTCCATTACAACATAATATAACAAACAGAGATAGCCATATGATGAATGTCGGCGATAAGTTTAACGCGAATTTGTACGTTGACAGACCAAAGACTTTGTTTACATTTTTATTTCACATTTTTACTCATTTTTTGCCCCTTGCATACAAATTTAATTGAAAAACAGTTGTTATAACGACTTACTTACACCAGAGTGTTCGAATTATTGTGGTAAGTAAAGATTATTTATCTACTTATTATTTATTTACTTCGCAATGAAAACTAACCTTAAATTGACATTTCATCACGGTTATGGATAGAATTCCATCAAACTGAATTGTATGAAACATATTTTGCTGGGACTACCGCCATATCTATGTGAATTCAACGCTATTGAATTAATTTGGACAAATTGCAAGTCATATTACAATGAATATATTGGTAAAGATAAGTATTTAGATAGCTCTGTTATGAATAAGTGGAAAGAGACACTGCAACAATGTCATCAACAAAATTACCATAGATATAAATACTGGTGATAGCTCTGATTCTATGATTGACTGTGCAATATTTACAAATATCTAGCTTCAATAATAAATAACGTACACCGTCATTTTAGCCACATCCTAATTGAAACATCAATCTACGACCCACGTGTAATTTAATGTATTGATGTATTGCGTTTGTATATGAATGATGACGCATGGGAAAAGATTCACCGAACCAACTGTACGCCCCATGTGAAAGTAAAACCACGCGTACATATACGCGTAACCTTTAATACGCACGCGTACCATACGCGTCCATCTGAAACGGGACTTAATTTATGATATCTGACCTCACGCGTATGGTACGCACGCGTACCATACGCGTCCATCTGAAACGGGACATACATCCGCTCTACGCGTCCATTTGAAAACCTACATTTAATTTATGATATCTGACCTCACGCCTATGGTACGCGCGCGTACCATACGCGTCCATCTGAAACGGGACTAAAACGATCGAAAACGAACAATGCGATGTTATTTCATCCAACTACTCTCAATTTCACGTAACTACAGTCCAAATCATTCAACGGTGCTCAAAATCAGTCAAAAATCGCTAATTCCACTTAAAAAGCATACAAGATGACTGGATAATGCACAAATTTGTGCCTTAAGAAATACAGGCGAATACAAAAAGGAAAGCTGTCACATTGAGTTTTCCAGTTTCCTTCCAGTTAAGAATAAACCTACATGCTGGCAATATTAAAAATAGAACATTATACTATAAGGAAGAGAAATGCGTTATTTTGGCAGAGGTGCAATTTGAAGCCCGAGGGTTACAATGCACCGAGGACAAAATAGCATCAATCCCGAATCGTACATACTATTTTTCTCACAGTCTCATCAACTTAAAAACACATATTTTGTCATTATGAAGTAAGCGTCATCAGAGTTATTGTATTTGGATTTGAGAATTTATTTAGTAGTCGTTGAGTTATCGTCATAACTACAAAATAAACAAACAAAAAGAATTTTCAAATTAAGGTGCTAGTTTGGTATATACCACTACTAGTAGTTAGGGAGGCGAGGTCGACATTCTTGAGCGCCGTCGAGACCTTTCAAAATCGAAAGATAAAGTAATTTCGAAAAGAAAAGCTCGTATGATAAAAACCATTTTACCGGTGGATATGGTGTGTGCGATTTTTCAAAAATGTTAAAAAAAACAGTTACTTGGGCATTCTCGAGCGCGTCAGATATTCATACCACGTATGCCCCCCTCTGATAACAACGGTATACTAATCTGCCGGTTTGCGTGGTGGAGGTATATGAAGTAGTCAAAAATCCGGAAAAAAAAAAATTACTCGATCGCGTCAGATTTTCGGAAGGGGTGTTAAGTAGGCCCCAAGGAAGTTCCCTTTAAAAAAACTGACGATTTCGGCACGACGATAAGTTACGACAAATTTTTGAAAATGCAAAAAAAAGTTCTTTTGAAATACTTGAGCGCGTCAGATTTTCATAGGGAAGGTTTATCTCGGTATCCTGAAAGCATATTTTCTAAATCTGACAAAAAAGTTGGTGGGTTCTCTTAATCTGACCGAAAAAGGTCTGTATTACATGTTTATGGCACATTCCTCTTTTTGCTTCAATTCTTCACTTCGTTTTGCTTACGGTACGTCCAAAAAATAATTTGAAGATCAACAGGCTATTGAATAATATAAATAAATGAAACTGTACATGTTAATAATACTTTTGTATACAGATACGCGTAACCTTTTCGGAGTCCACCAAAATTGTCGAGAAGCTTGAGGAAAAAAAATTTGAGATGATATAATAAAATTAACATAATTTAATCATCGTTGTTCCATATCAATTTTTTTAACACCCTCCGTTTTCGAGATATTACACTCAAAAAAACCGGAGTTTCAGTTTTCATGGTGCTTTACGTCCAAAAGTTTTAACTTTGGACAAAAATGTAAAGAAACCTTTTTTGTGTAAAATGAAATTACCTTTTTTTTATTTAAACTTTTTTTTTGTAAAATGTATCGTTCACGACTTATATGCCGCAACGCGTTTTTCGGAAGACGAAATGGCTCCTCCACACCGGCAGATTTTGTATTTTTAGTAAGTTTTAGATTATATTCTTCAAAATTAAAAAAACAAAATCGCGCTCGAGAATGCCGGATTAACGTTTTTTTTTACAAGTTCGCGACCCTATAACTCGGCGTTAAGGACTTATCGTCAGATTAGTTAAATTTAGTCTTAAAACATTAAGATCAACCCCCAATATCTTAATCTGACGCGCTTGAGTATTTCAGACTATCGATTTTTTTTACTAATATGATCGTCTATCCTAGGTACGCGTCACTACATATAGAGCTAATACTTTCCAAAGTTTTTTTATTAGGTCCAAGGTGTCTCTCATATCTTCAACTGCCACGCTCGAGTATTCCAGAAAAATCCCCTATTCGCCTAATAACTATAGCGTAATCACAAAACCTGTAAATGTACGCGAAAGTAATATTCCTTCTATTATTAATTTTGAAAATTGTACAGATTTAACATTTTATTCAAATGTCAATAAATAATTTCAATGTTATCTTTTTTGCAAGAAAAACGTTCTCCATAATGTGAACTCCCTTGGGAATAATCGACTACTTCTGTTTCAATTTTGATGTCATAGGAACTGATTTCTACTCCCGACCGTGGAAAAAATTTATTTTGCAGCGTCAGCGCCTTTTTATCGTAAATTAAAGGGAATCTATCGGCAGCGATTTGACAAAATATCGAAGTATTTTTGGTAAAGAATTTTGAGGTAATGGATGTATTGAAAATTAAGAAAAAAATATATCATGTAGATTAATGTTGAACTTAGAGTTCTCATAGAATAAAAACTTTAAAATGAGCCCTTGTAAACAATTAAATATGGATTAAATGGAAAAACTAATTGATAAGAAGTCTAATTTGAAGCTTTATGAATACTATATAAAAATCTCAGAATCCTCAAATTACTTATGACCGTACAATTCCTTATTGGAATTCGGTTGCTACCACTAAAATATCGGATAAAAATCCATCTCTCGCTTTTCTATCCTTCTATGACTGACATTGTCTCTCTGCTTCGGTAGTCGCGTGCCGTTCCATTGTTGATACAACGCTCGCCGATCTCGGCGGTCTCCCAGTTCAGTACTGACGAAGCTTATAGAGTAGTACGTGAACCAAAATCCGCTTGGACCGCTTGGCTACCTACATGTTGCGGAGCTTTCATATTTCTAATAAAATTTTCGTTCTGTGAACTCAAACGTGAGGACGTAGGGAAACAAAAAAATATACAAAGCATAATTGTGCAAGGTCGAATTTGGTAGACACCCCTTGATTTTCATCCTTAAATTGAATTTTCAAAAATTAAAAATATTCACGCTCAAGGTAGACTTTTTGCTGTTTCAATTTATTGTAGATCAGTCTAAGCTTAATAAAATCATAGTCCCACTGCTGTCGGTTTGTAGTTTGTAGTTTGTAATTAAGTGTTCAAGAAAATTATAATAAATTGTAATTAAAATAACAATTCAGTCTATTGTGTATTGTACTCGAATGATTACGCAATTAAGAATAAAATTTTTATTACATGAATACTACAATAATGCAATGATAAATAGAATGGAATGGAAAACAAATAATAAAATTGATTATTCACCCATTTAATTTAACAAAGCAAAAAACTTTTAAATTATCAACAGTTTCAATGTTTTGATATGAAAGTCATAACTTGAATAATTTGAATAGTTTCTCAATTGAATACTAATTATCAATTTCAATACTTATTCCAATACTTTTTTTATGTTATTCTTTGATAGAAAATGACAGTTTATTATAGACATTAGTGGCGTTTTAATGGTGGGTATTCATATTATTACTTTCCTGAATTGTTCTAGAGTTTTGGGTTGAAAGTTCTCCTTCAATAATTTAGGATTAAAAAGCTCGAAAGCAGGAAATTTTATGAATATTTTACTTATAAATGGACTATTATGACAACCTAATTCATTGCCAAATTATTCGTTTTGTTGATTTGCTTTGTAATGTGGTCAATAGTTTTGGTTTGGTATATAAGTTTGGGTTATAAAAAATGAAAATTACCTTATAAAACAATTTCTGATCTCACAAAAATAATCGGACATGCCTATCAACTATTCTATTTGAATAAAAAATTTCATCAATCATTCAACAGATTTCGAAGTTAACAACATTTATGTAAATAAACAGTTTTTGAATATTTCACGATTCAATAAAGTACACACAGGAGCAAAAGAAAAAACGAAAAACTTAAAATTGTATCTTAAATAATTTTGTTGTTGATACTTTTTTTGGAATCATTATAGTATATTACATAACGTGTGTGGAAAGTGACAAATCACTTTCGCACGAGTAATATACAGTATTTTCCCCACGATCACGTGATAATTTCACCAAATAATGTCTAATCAATACACAAAATGTTACAATTAAAGTCAACATAGGTAATTGATTCCAAAATTAACAATACGTATCTTTAGTAACAGAAATTCAAGTAGCTTTACGAAGGTTATTACAATTATTAATTGGTTGGATAATTATAGAAATTGAAAGTGAAATTATTATTGTTCATCATACTTCATACATTCTTATCATAAATATCTTTCAGGATTACTACATTTTCCAACTATTATAACAGGTGGTTTGGATTACTTGGTACAAAGTCGGACTTCTGACGAAGAGTATGGGGGTTCGATTCCCGACCACGGAGATTTAATCAAGAAAATGACATAAATTTCACTTTTCAAATAGATCGCTCCAAATTTAGATATTACATAGGTGAATCTAATTAAAAAATAGTTATTTATGCAACAAGTGCAAAAAGTGATTTTTTTTTGCACGCGACGTGAAATTGTCAACACGTCAACACGTCGAGTGCAAAAAAACACGTTTTGCACGAGTTGCATACAATATTTTTCCTACATTCATGCAAGAACTGGGAAATTAGGATATAACGTTAGGAACTCAACCTTTATTAATATTAAAAGTAAAGGAACAATTTGCGCAATTTTCAATATCAATATTTCTTAGTGAATTATTTTTTAATTCTACTTCTTGATTTGTAATTTCTTTGAATGTACCACTAGTACTTGGAATTTGTATATCTTCATTATTTTCAAACTGAAATATTTGTTTAGGAACATTAAGTTTGCTTGTAAGTGATTCCTCTACATATCCCTGATTTAATAAATATCATTTACCATGTCAGAACTCAGAATGTATTTTAACCGAAGACGATCCGGATCGTAGAATGGATTTCTGAGAAAGATGAATAAGCTGAACAGAAATGAGATAGCTCTTGGTACCATTCTTTTTTCTGACGAATCAACATTCACATTGAATGGAGAGGTAAACCGACAGAACTGTAGATATTGGTCAGCAGAGAATCCTAATTGGATGCGTGAGACACATACTCAGTACCCTCAAAAGGTTAACGTTTGGGCCGGTATCATGGGCGACCATATTATTGGTCCTATCCCACTAAGCATGTAATGTTACAAAATATTACCACAATATTATGTATGGCTTACTTTCGTAACATGATAATGTAATATTTCATACAGCTCAATGCTATATTTAAGTTTCTAACATGGCAGAAAAAGCTACTGACAAGTTGTACGTAAGTTATATAGCGAGCTTTTGATTGAGTTACAGCTGCAATGTTACATCAGCCATGAAAGTTAATTATAAATGCAACAATACAAAAACTATCTACGAACAATGTGACTGCAGGTTACATTTGGAATTATCTATCAAATTTAAATAGGAACGTTGCACTGAGTTTGAAGTTACATTATATTTACAACAATACATAAGTTAGCTAAAAACTATATTGACAGTACATAGAAAACACAATACATTTTTAGTTTTCGATTGCATCATCGCAGAAATATATGAAATAATACGCCATGACAATTTTAAATAGTAAATATAAATAAACTTTAAATAATATTTCCCATCAGACAAGCCAAACAATTTTGTATTTCCCGGTCATGAGAAGGTGCCGGGGCGCCACCATATTGCTTCGAGTTTCGTGTTCGAGAAGTACGCAGAACGCCTCATTCTGCAATTTAGTTGTGTATTGTGATTTGTTTTACTTAGGTAGGTACTCTTGTTTATTTTGAACTATTATTGCTCTGCAATTTTGTTTTGGTGGCAGAACAATGGAAAACGCATCTGCATTCAAGGTAAAGCAATTACATAATTTATTATTTTAGGTTAGGATGGCTTGGTATATATGTATTATCTTTCTGTGTTTAGTGGGAAAATAGTAGTGTCGTTTCGGTACCTACATATTATTATACAGATAGGTAGGAACGAAATTGTCGTAATCAATTTATGTTCATTAGATATATATTCAAATTAGAAGATGAAAACAACAAACAACCGATGACTCGGTTGCAGTTTGCCAAAACCCGTTTTGACAGAGGGAAGCAGTGATTTTTATTACCATGTATGAAACTTTTTTCAATGGTTTGTTGAGGTTGCTTTATAGATATGTTTGAGAGGTTTGGTAGAGTAGGTAGTAGGTCAAGTTATCAATCTTTAAGCTCTGAACATTCAATGATTATTTTGTTTCAGGTTTGTTTCAGGATAAGAACAAAAAGAATTTTCATTTTTCTTACATTTTAATGTGCTGAGTACTCATTTGTTTTCTTTTGTTATATTTTATATGAATAAAATTATTAAATCGAACATTTTGTCTTTTTGACCTCCAAGGCTTTCAAGGACATGTAAAATTAACAACTTCTCATGACAAGAAACCTTCCTGCAATTACTAATTATGAAACATTACATGTATCAATCAATTTCAGTAGTTGCTGCAACATTGTCACAAAACGACATTTTTAATATCGCATTTACATTTTTCTTGTACATTATATGCAATGTTACAGTAACCTTGCTGGAAAAATAATAATGGCACATTCCGTTTGTAATATTGCTGAACGTCCGTTTCAGTAGTTGCTGAACCTTTGCAGTAAGGTAGTAGAAAACTCTGATGTAACATTACACATTACGATGAAAGGTTACTGAAATATTGTATAAATATTACTTTGCTTAGTGGGATATTCATAGATGGAAATTTGACAGCTGAAAAATATTTAGATATGCTTAGAAATGAAGTTATTCCTGCGTTGGCAAACTTATATCCCAACGCAATAGACCCTAGCTTAACGAATGAATATGTTTGGTTCCAGCAAGACGGGTCAACAGCCCATTATGCTTTAATGGTAAGAACTTATTTAGATGAAATCTTCCCCAATAAATGGATTGGACGAAGAGGTACTATTGAGTGGCCAGCTAGATCGCCAGACTTTACGCCGTTAGATTTTTGGTAACATTGGTAACCAAATTTGACTACATTCGGCTGAAATACTAGCTACACATTTATTTGTATTTAATTGTATTAAAGCACTTTCTTTGATTTTTCGTCTTTTTTTATTTCAATATTATTTTTGTCAAATCCCATTGAATTTTATGCCCCCATTCCCAAGCATGTTAACAAATACCTGACTCAAAGAACTCCCTATCTCTACTTTACTTTACCATCAATGGACCTTAATAAAATTTGACAACAAAGTTTTGTTGTCTTAAACTTCAAAATATTATTGATTGTCTAGTTGTCATATTTTTTCCGTTGTGTCAGATAGGAAGCAAAATTTTTTTTATTATTAGTTAATCTTGACAAAGGTAGCTGGAACGCTACCGAAACGTCGAAATAAAAAAAAAATAAAAAACATTATTGTGGTTTGATTCCCAAAAAATAAGAGAAAAAATAATAGATAATGCCACAAGGAACTTACAGAAGATATTTATATTTTAACCTTTATGTTCCTTAATCAAACAAAAATCCAATAAATCATTTATTTATTAATGTATAACAATAATTAAGGCTTTCAAATTATTCAACACTACCTAATTTTATTTATTATTTAAAATGTTAACAACATTAATGGTGCAGCCAGTGAACGAACCAATATTTATTCCTAAACCAGATACCTCAGATTCAGCTCGTGGTATCGTAGTCTTGGGAGTTGGAAGACTATCCATTTTTAATTTGCAAGCAACTGCCGTAGAGGTGACAGCACTTGATTATTAGTTAATCTTGTCAAAGGTAGCTGGAACGCTACCGAAACGTCGAAATAAAAAAAATAAAAAACATTATTGTGGTTTGATTCCCAAAAAATAAGAGAAAAAATATTAAAATATAAAAATCCCATATAGTTTACATGCAGTGTGCGAAGTAAGTATTTCGTCCACTACTTCGCGCATGTCATGGTAACGAAGGAAAATGAAAAAAAGGTCGCATATTGTTGTCAATGCGCGAACCTTGTCATTTTTTGACGTTTGTAAAAAAAGTATATAAAAGATAAGAAGTTCTTGAGGTTGGGTGTTTGCAAACATGCTTGAAAAGAAGAGCAGCATTTTCAATAGGCTAGCTAGTATTTCAGTCGAATGTGGTTAGGAATGTTAGAAAGAGAAATTTCCAATAATCAACTACTTGCGTTATCAGAGAAGTATCAAGTTTTCACCGAGGCATTTTCATCATCTATCATTGGAATTGTTATTAATTGATACACATTTCCATACACAAAACCACAAAACTAAAAAGGATATATTTTAACACAAAAATAATTATATCACAAAAAAAGTAACCTCAAACGCGTTTTAAACATTATTTCCAAAATAAGCAAAAAAAGCGCTATCCCAATAAAACATTTCAGGAGCTTTCACTCCATTGCATCCCATTCCTTGCAGACTTTAAACTTTTTTATTTCACATTTCTCCTATGAACGGATTCTACAACAAATTTCTTGCTATCTTAAACTTCAAAATATTATTGATTGCCTATTTGCTCAATTTCTTCGTAGTGACAGATAGGGACCAGAATTTTATAAAAATTCAATCATTCTTGGTAATGGTAGCTGGAACGCTGCCGAAACGTTGAAATAAAAGGAAATAAAATATTGTTGTTTGATTTCCCAAAAAATTAAAAAATTAATAGAAATTAATGTATTTGTTAGTTAAATGATCCATTGTTTCCTATTGATGTGGGTACTTTAATGCCGAAAAATTGATTTTCCCGACCCATTCTCAATATGTTTATAATAAAACTTATAATATAATCTCTATTCAGAGGACCACAATATATCTGAGAATGTCACAGTGAAATAGGCCGAGAAGCCAACTCATCAAATCTAATCTAATAATAAAATTTTCTGAAATATTTGTAGCAAAAATTCACCAGCATGCAAAAAAATGTTAGGTATATCGACAGAAAATATTTCTTGCATTTTTTTCGCGAAATTAACCCAAAACTCCAATTAAATGTAAATTGTTAAATTTGATAAAATTGGCCCACCTACCTTATCATAAAAATATAATCAACTTCCAGGAAGACAGTGAACAGTCACAATTTAACAACAATTGAAAAACTTATTTTAATATTCAATGTTTTTCGGAACCCGATATAAAACGGTTAGCAGAAATCGAACCGTTATTTAAAATCAAATATTAAAAATGTTAGTACCTGGTAAGAGAGTGTAATGTTTAGTAAATAAACACCCCCACCTTTAAGGTGAATTCATTGAGTATACGTCATTGATTGTCCCCCCAGCAGTCTCCCTGAAGCCACCTAACGATACACCTATACAGGTAAACATCCGACAAATTGAACTTATGTAACTGAACATTAGTTCATTCCGAGAGTTGATCGTTAACAATACAGTGACATTGATGTATAACTAAATTAATTATTATGTAATTTTATTAAGATGGTTTTTAAATGAAAATCCAGATCTGGATTAAGAAAATATTTGCGATATTGTGTTCGTGAAAGTACACCCTGTATATTGAAATTTTGAAAATATGTATTCATATTTGAACAAAGCGAAAATCATTGAGACAAAAAGTACGCTTTAAGTGTTTGTACTGACAATTTAAATACTCAAAAGAAGTTTTGAAGCTTGTTAAAAATCTAATTATTATTTACTGTGATGAAACCAATTGAATTTCTCTCAATATTCATATTGAGCAACAGCAACAATATACCAATGTTCAAATAAATTTTGATACCTACTGAAAAATAAACTTTGCTTGCAGTTTTAATTTAAGAAGAACATTAAAGGGGATGCTTCAGAATGAATACCTTACGAAACTGGTAAATGTAGTATGCAGAAGAAACGATAATCTAGAGATAGAAGAAGTAGTGTTAAGTGGTTCAGATAATAAAAAACGGATTACCTGGTCTTTAGGTAGAGTTCGGGAATTATATAAGAGAAAGGACGGTTTACATAAAGTGAAAGAAATAAAAACGAATAATAGTGAACTAATTCGACCACTACAGCGTTTATAGGTTAGCGGGGCACCCCTAAAATAACGCATAGATAATCGAGGTAACCACGAAGAGGTGTCATGATGAAACCGATTCCGCTATTTCTCTGTATGTTGGTCACTGTTTCCAGGCACCGCACCTAAAAAATCTTTGGATATACTTACAAAATGGTTGAATGTGATTTATTTGCCTGATAATCCCAAAAGGAGAATTTTTCCACTACTATCTATCAAGTTGAAAATTAATGCGTCTTATAGCCATCTGATACGTTGAATTTTCCAATTAGTGGTTGATATTTTTTATTGTTAACCTAGATCAGAGGTTCACAACCTTTTTTTGTCTACTGCCCACTTTAAGAATAAATTATTTTTTAACGCCACCCTTTTTAAACATACTTAAAAATCGCTAAGTACTTATAACTGATTATTGAAAAGCAACATTATAGTATTCGGACAGAGTATCTTTTATTGAAAATAAAACAAACATAATCAATTCTTATATAAAAACTAATGTGAAGGTTGAATCTGATGCTGTTCAATAAGTTTGTTGATATCAGGTTCCAATTTACTCAAAAACAGCCGAAAGTCGCCACGTTCGGTAACACGCAAACGATCTCTCTTTTTAGTAAGCAGCGTTGCCACAGCTCTAATTCCACGTTCACACAAATATGACGATGGGAATGCTATCAAAAATCGTTGAACAATTGACCACAATCCAGGGTACAATTGCGGGATCGGTTTTTGTAGCCAAAATTCTTGATATCCATTTTTAAACTTGATTTTTATTTCTTCATTTGTTGTCAATTCTATAAGTTCCTTGTTCCAGCTGAGGTGACATTGCTGTGTTGACATTTGAAAACGGATCCAACACCCAGTCTGGTATTTCCAAGTTTAAAATGTCCTGGTATCGTTCGGTGAAGTCAATGTGGAGGTTCTCCAAATGTTGGCAGTAGGCAAACAAGTCGTCGTTACTGCAGAATACTGATAAATTCGGAAAATTGTGAAACTCACGTCTGCCCATATTCTTTTTGTGCAGAAGCAGTTTGGCTGCGAAAGCAGCCACGAAATTTTTTGTTTTAATTAAATTTAGTTCATCGCCTTGCAGTTGGAGGTTCATGTCGTTGAACAATTTATACAGGTCTGTCATGTAAGCTATATCATTCTTTGATGTTATGAGCTTGTTGCGCGATTTGTAGATCGCCTCTGTCAAAATTTGATTTTGATATTGAAATGTGTCGTTTATTTTATGTTAATTGAAATCATTACTAGTGGAATTTGAAAATCTTCTGGTAATGGAAACTGACAGCTAGCCTTAACCCACAGAATGCCAATAACCGGTGCCTTAACCTCTATAAACGAGAACATGTGTATACTCCGTTTCCGGTAAGAAGAACCCACCTGAAGTTGCAGTTGTATGCGCGAACTTGAGGAGCGGGTAAACATACAACACGGCTTCACCCAACACGTCAAATTTAGTAGTTGAGGTGCGCATGCGTCCAAACAGCCTTTAACATTCTTTTCGATGTGACTGAATGTGAGCTGATTAGCGCAGTTGGTAGGGTATAGAGCTTACAACTCAGAGGTCGTAGGTTCGAAACCCGGTTAGGTGCAGGTTTTTTTTGTTTTTTTTTAGTTTTTTATTTCTCATTTTCTGATATTTCTATACATAGTTACACTTCGATCAACCGGGTTTGGAACTGGGTTTTGTTGTTTTTTCTTAGTGTTTTTACTTCTTATTTTCTGATATTTCTATACATAGTTACACTCTGATCAACCGGGTTTGGGCCTGGATTTTCTTTTTTTTTTAGTTTTATATTTCTGATATTTACATATTTATTCCAATATTGTTGTTACTATTAAATTTGGCAAAGTCTTGAGTCATGCGCAGTTGAAGGAGCCGTGTTGTATGTTTACCCGCTCCTCGAACTTGTTGTTCAAACCAGCGCCATGTTTTAAAATTGACATTTGACTTCAAATCAGTAGCGTAACGTGCTTACATTCTGTCGGCATTGACTGTGGATAATCTTTCCATTTACACCAAAAAGTTTTTCAGGAGGCAGGGCTTTAGATCAAATGAAATACAATCAGATAAAATAGCTAAGCGCCTTAAAATATTTAAAATTTGAAAATATTCTTTTTCGGTGCGTGCCGAATTGTGTCATGTGCATTAAATCATGGGAAAATAATTTAGGTACCCTAACCCTATTTTATTCTATTATCTTTGTAACAAAAAAAATACATTATTTTCTAATATCGTAATTA
This sequence comes from Galerucella calmariensis, assembly GCA_910591675.1. Taxonomy (NCBI): domain Eukaryota; kingdom Metazoa; phylum Arthropoda; class Insecta; order Coleoptera; family Chrysomelidae; genus Galerucella; species Galerucella calmariensis. Next base: position 29,537 of record CAJUYG010001205.1, read on the forward strand.
TATTAATTTGTTGTCCTCGATAATTAGTTATTTACAAGAATAATCACAGGTTGAACTTTTTAATTACCTCGTTACCTTAAAATAACAATGAAAATGCGCATGTGCGATAACATTCAGGCAGACTGAATTGACAGAATTGAGGATGGGTATCCGTTTTGCAGCACGCGTGCTGAACTGCCACTTCGCTAGCAGTTTGATTGAGAATGTAGCCTTACACTCAACTCGTTGTATCTTAAATTTGGCTAGAAGTGTAAGAAATTGTATATACACCTCGCTCCTTAATCCGCTTTGAGCGAAGCCACTCTCGAAGTAATTTTGGTGCTTGGTCAATAATAATAGTTTTCATCACCTTGGTGTATGATATACTATTTGTTGGCAAAAGATAATGGCAATAAATAACTTAAAATATTAAGTTGCAGCTATTAAGAATTTAGCAATAGACGAACCTCCTCCAGGAAAAAAAGTATTTTCACAGAATGTTAAACGAGTGAAATGGCAAGTGCATGAATAGTCTCAATCAAGATTGAAGAATTTCAATTTTTCAATGCAACACGATATTGCTGGAATTTAAATAATAATCTATTGTGTTTCAATTATTTCAAAGGAGATACAGCAATGGAAGAGTTTGTTTGTTCAACCATCCTTTGCCATTACGTCATAATCGGTGACGTATTCTGCTGTTTTACGTATGTCATATATTAGTTGAATGTTATTTCACACTCAACCTAAAAATTATGATCAATGACATATGTTAAGGATTGTTTACAAAATATGACAACTGGGCTGTCAAAAGTAACAGATAAAATTTATGTCGACCTTGGATAAGAAATACGTTATTGACGTCATAATTCCGTCTCATCCATTTCATGAATGAGAGAGCAAGCTAGACAATGTATGACGTAACGGCAAAGGATGGTTGAACAAACTCTATACAAAAATTTATTTGTTCCTGCAGTGGCAAGTCTACTTGCAGTAATGAAGATAGATATATGTTCTTGCTTGTCACAGAAAAACTAGTGAAGTTATTAATGTTACAAGGCCGATATGTATCAAATAAAGGATAAGGTTGAATATTGAGCCGAATCCGTTATTTGGTTATTCGGTCGCGTGTCATTCAAGACTTCTCGTAATCCCGCAGGGAAGATCACATTTTGATTCCGAGAAAAGAATACACCACGTACCTACCTCGTAATTCTACAGCTAAAATTTCAACATGATATTTCTCGGTGGTCACCGCCGGCCGTTGAAAAATATTAACGGACGGAGCATTAACTTTTCAATTGTCCTCTGATTACCGTTAAATCAAAATAACAGTAGGTATGGGATTACGAAAAAGGATATAAGACAGGGATACCGATAGTGATGATTGATTATGAACTTTTTACTCAATACAAAATAAGCAATTCTAATTTCACTTGTTTTTTTTTATATATAAATCAATAATAACTTTCATCACAATATATCAATATTTATTTATTTTAATTTGTTCAAAGTTATAAATTTTTTCATGACTGAATATTTACACGACTAAACCCAAAAAAAATAATGTACAATTTGTGTTTGGAATTTTAGAAAATATACGCATCACACGCAAGATAATTTATATGTACTCTGTTTGAAATTTTATATTTTTTTTCACACTATCCCAAATTAATATTCATGCTACTCTTCTCTCCATAATTTGCCTTAACCACCTTCAATAAATACTATTTTCTTTTTCAGACTATAAAATTATCATTTTACTGTGAATAAATGAATGAATAAGTTGGATTTTATGAGATTATAATTTGAATCTCTCTCAATAGACTATAATATTATCATCAATATTAAGTAATCACAAAAATAATGAATAATTTAAGTTAGACGTAAAGTTATTATTATGAATGACCCTGTTATAGTGTGATTATACCTTGTTCCCCTTGTTCAATGAAATTTTGTGTACGTTACGCAGTTGTTGCAAGGTCTTATCTCTACATCCAAAACGTTTATGCAAAGTGTTTATGAGAGACGAATGAGAAAATAAATCGATAATGCTCTTACCTTTTAAACCTTTATACCAACTCTTCACTGTCTCATTTGACATTGTAACAAAATGAGGATTTTTCAATTTTTTTTCTTAAATATAAGTACTTAACTGTTGAAACGTTTTATTTAGTGTTGGCACTAACGTTCTTTCTTCTTTTTTTCAATTTTTTGGAAAATACCACAATCTTTTTTATACAGTGCTATTCAAATGTCCCCTCCCCTCCTCGTATCTTTTGAACGGCTACACTTAAATTGTTAAAATTTGGAGGGTGAAAATAAAGTGTTGTAAACTTCTCTACGATTGGTAACAGGTGACGTAATAGTAATAGAGGCCTTCACAGTACCACTCTGGTCAATAATTTTAAATAGGACCTTATGGCAAGTGATATCTCGTTTGAAAGGCATTGACATTGGCTACATAGCCATATTAATTTTGTTTTGGTTCAAACTAATTTTGACGGATAAATTAAATAAATACCAAAATTATTGAAATTATTCTTTTAAATTTAATTAAACAAATATCAACAATGGATTCTTATAGCAAGTGCTCGAAATGTGCTCCGTTTACTTCCTGACGTAAAACATCCTATTAGTGAACTCTTGTCGTACTCGTTCGAATGTGTCAGCTGAAATTGCATTGCATTCTTCAATAATTCTTTTTTTCAAAACGCCAATGCTATCTGGTGCCGTAGTATAAACCTTGGATTTCAAGTACCCCCATAAAAAAAAATCTAATGATGTCAGATCTGGTGACCGAGGTGGCCATTCTATAGGACCTCGCCGGCCGATCCATCTACCTCGATATTCTTCATCCAGGTAACGTCTTACTGCACCATAATAATGTGCAGGAGCACCATCTTGTTGAAATGGTATTTCCAGATGTCCGAATCGATCTGGAGGAGTAACTTCCAGAATTTGAAGAATTAACGGCTCAATTGCATTTTGCAACATCTCCAGATACACTTCACCGCTTAAATTTGAATTTAGGAAAACAGGACCAACTATGTGGTTTCCCAAAATACCTGCCCAAACATTGACTTTTTCTGGAAATTGGGTATGTTGTTCACGATAGGTGTGAGGATTTGTGTCACTTCAATACCTGACATTTTGTGTATTCACATTTCCATTGAGGCGAAAATTACTTTCGTCACTGAAACAAATTGTTTTTGTGTAATGTGGGCTTTGACTATTTTTATTTGTCATACATTCACAGAATTCGAGTCTTCTGTCGGGATCGTCATCCGAAAGGTGGTGCACCATTTTTAACTTGAAATTTATTTTTAGCCAACACTCTGTACTGTACTTTTACTTACTTCACAGATGGACGCAACTTTATTTGAAGAAGAAGTAGGGTTTACTACCATTTCAGCAACTTTATCAATTTTTTATCATCACCAAATGCTGGTCGACCAGATCGTTGGCATCTTGAACACTACCTGTTGCTTCAATCTTGTGAAGAAGCTCCCTCAAATAAATCCTCGAGATAGGGCGATCTGGATATCCCTCATTAAATAAACGTTCTGCTTCATGGATTCTTCCTAGATTCACCAATTATTAAGATAGCTGAGTACGTACCATTTTGCCTATGTAAACTCTTAAACGTCTCGTTAAACAATAATAAAATTAAATATTCAAGCTATTTAGAAGAACTTTGCAAAGCAACAAATACTATTAAATTAAAAACGTCAAATTTTTTGACAACTAACCATAGGCGGACCGGACTGAAAAATCTTCAATATTTAAATGTGAAATAATAATTTTGGTATTCATTTAATTTATCCGCCAAAATTAGTTTAAACCCAAACAAAATTATTTTTGCTATGTAGCCAATGTCAATGCCTTTCAAACGAGATATCACTTGCCATAAGGTCCTATTTAAAATTATTGGCCAGAGTGGCACTGTGACGTCATCTATCACTATTACTCCATCTGTTACCATTCGTAGAGAAGTTTACAACACTTTATTTCCATCCTCCAAATTTTAACAATGTAAGTGTAGCCGTTCAAAAGATACGAGGGGGGGGAGGGGACTTTTGAATAGCACTGTATATTCTTTTTTCAATGTTTCGGTAACATTATCAAGAATAATCAAGTTTTTCAAACTTCTGGTCCATATCTGACACTACAAAATTTTATTCCACATTTCACCAAGGATATGATCTACCGTGGAAGTACCTTGAAAAATAATACCTGTTACTGGCTGCGCTTGCGCTATATCTCTAGTGAAGAAAATTTTAGGTTAACCTGAAAAGTATGTGCATTGCAGCTTCCAAGTTAACCAAACCGGCCAATTTCTACCCATGCCAAGTACCCATATCGACTGAACACTTCGACGGTAGAAATATTAAGTGCCCAATTCCGATTCGACCGAAAGACTTCAATCTGAATCATTTATATTCGATTTTGAGCTACATAAAAGTGCTGATGGAAACGGCATTGATAGTTGGTGTTCGGCACAGGCCTCTTACGATTTAGTGGACTGTATTGAAATGTATATTTAACTTGTAGATATTCATTGTATAATTATTGTTACAATGTAAACTTAATATCTACTCAAAAAAGGTTTTCTTCGAAACTTGACAATGACTGTTTTTGATGGAAGCATGAAGAGTAAGACGAATATATCAATAAATGACATGTTATATAATGGAGCAGTAGTCCAAAAAGAACTATTTGAAATGTTGATCCGTTTTAGAACCTTCAAATACACGCTGCTTTGTGACATTAAAGAAATGTATAGAATGGTGTTAGTAGATCCCAAGCATCGGTGCTTGCAAAATATTTTATGGCGATCATCTGCAGACGATCCGATTCAATGTCTACAACTACAAACTATTACATATGGCTTGAAGAGTAGCGCATTTTTAGCTACTCGATGTCTTCATGAACTCGCCATAATTAATAAAAACGAATTTGCATTAGCTTCAAATGCATTATTAAATAACACATATGTCTCTGGTGGTGATACTATTGATGAAACGATTCAATTGAAGATGCAATTAATTCAAATTTTAGAAAGTGGTGGTTTCCAGCTTCATAAATGGAGTGCCAACCATCCATATATTTTAGAAAATATTCCTGCCAAAGAGCAGTGCTCTGAAAATATACAAATCAACAATCACAGCTCCACCGTAAAAACGTTAGGCATAAACTTCAATACATTGGACGACAACTTTGAAATAATTACACCCAAATTATGTGCAAATGAGTATGTTACAAAGCGACATGTCCTGAGTTTCATTTCATCTTTTTATGATCCTTTGGAATTCGCGGGTCCAGTAATTCTCACAGCAAAACCTTTCCATGGAAGAGCTATGGCTACGTAACTTGAATTGGGACGATGTACTTCCAGAAGATCTTTTAAATAAATGACATAAATTTGCTATAAATCTCATTGGAATGCCCACAATCTCCGTTCCAGGAAAACTAAAATTTTTAAACGCAGTTAAAATAGAGCTAATAGGATATTGTGATGCATCATCCTTGGCATATTGTGGTGTGATTTACATCAGGGCAGTATTTGCCGATCAAGTTTACATATCTCTTCTTTGTTCTATGTCAAGAGTTTTGCCCCCGCAATTAACTCCAAAAACAAGGGTAAAAAACTTTCAATCCCAAGATTAGAACTGAATACCGCCTTGCTTATATCCAAATTTACTAACAAAGTAGCTGGTATTCTAGGAAGCATAGCAAATTTCAATGTATATCCTTATTCAGATTCATTAGTAGTTCTTGCATGGATAAAAAAAGAGCCTTTGCAATTAAATCCATACGTTGCAAATAAAATGATAAAATTAGCTCTACGTAAAATATACCAAACTATTAAGAATACTGGATTTTAATATTGACGTTCGTTATTGGAATGTACCATGAATTTGACACTTGGCAGTTTAAAAATTCTTGAAGCGGCTGCTTGCCCTGCTATAGTGCTATATGCTTCACTTATTATTATGCAGTACTAAATTTGCGGCAGCTGGTGGCCCTGCTTTGCAGTATGGATTTATAGGGTACAACTTTTTGCGGCAGCCATTTCTGAAAATCACTCGCGAACTCTGATCTACATTATCTATTGAAATTGCTCTATACCCGGCTCGAAGGACCAGCATGTTCAGATTGTTCAGCACAGGCCTTTTACGATTTACTGGACTGTATTGAAATGTATATTTAACTTGTAGATATTCATTGTATAATTATTGTTACAATGTAAACTTAATATCTACTCAAAAAATGTTTTCTTCGAAACTTGACAACGACTGTCAAATCATGCAACGAGTGCGCAAAAGTGTCATACAAAACTTTATCTAAGACCACTTGAAGGAAAAGAAAAAAATGTGCTCTGAAGGGGTTGAAAAAAATTAAAATAAATTTTCTATGAACAAATATGCAGTGCTATTCAAAAGTCCCCTCCCCCACTCGTATCTTTTGAACGGCTACACTTACATTAATGAAATTTGGAGGGTAAAAATAAAGTGTTGTAAACTTCTTTACGAATGGTAACAGGTGACGTAATAGTAATAGATGACGTCACAGTGCCACTCTGGTCAATAATTTTGAACAGGACCTTATGGCAAGTGATATCTCGTTCGAAAGGCATTGACATTGGCAGCATAGCCATATTAATTTTGTTTGGGTTTAAACTGATTTTGACGGATGAATTAAATGAATACCAAAATTATTGAAATTATTTTTTTTTATTTAATTAATCAAATATCAACCATGGATTCTTATAGCAAGTGCTCGAAATGTGCTCCGTCTACTTTCTGACAGTAATACATCCTATTAGTAAACTCTTGTCGTACTCTTTCGAATGTGTCAGATGAAACTGCATTGCATTCTTCAATAATTCTTCCTTTCAAAACGCCAATGCTATCTGGTGCCGTAGTATAAACCTTGGATTTCAAGTACCTCCATAGAAAATAATCTAATGGTGTCAGATCTGGTGTCCGAGGTGGCCATTCTATAGGACCTCGCCGGCCGATCCATCTACCTCGATATTCTTCATCCAGGTAACGTCTTACTGCACCATAATAATATGCAGGAGCACCATCTTGTCGAAATGTTATTTCCAGATGGCCGAATTCATCTGAGTTATCTCCCGGAATTTCAAGAATTAACGGCCAAATTGCATTTTGTAACATCTCCAGATACACTCCACCGCTTAAATTTGAATTTAGGAAAACAGGACCAACTATGTGGTTTCCCAAAATATCTGCCCAAACATTGACTTTTTCTGGAAATTGGGTATGCTGTTCACGATAGGTGTGAGGATTTGTGTCACTCCAATACCTCACATTTTGTGTTTTCACATTTCCATTGAGGCAAAAAGTACCTTCGTCACTGAAACATTATTTGTCATACATTCACAGAATTCGAGTCTTCTGTCCGGGTCGTCATCCGAAAGGTGGTGCACAATTTTTAAAATGAAATTTATTTTTATCCAACTCTCTCTGTACTGTACTTTTACTTACTTCACAGATAGATGCAACTTTAGTTAAAGAGGGAGTAGGGTTTACTACCATCTCAGCAACTGTATCAATTTTTTTATCACCACTGTATGTTGGTCGACCAGATCTTTGGCATCTTGAACACTACCTCTTGCTTCAAACTTGTGAAGGAGCTCCCTCATATAAGTTCTTGAGATAGGGCGATCTGGGTATCATTCATTAAATAAATGTTCCGCTTCATGGAGATTTTTTCCAGATTCACCAATTATTAAGATAGTTGCTACTTTGTCGGCTTGAGTACGTACCATTTTGCCTATGTAAACTCTTAAAATTAGATATTTAGGCTATTAAGAAAAACTTTGCAAAGCAACAAATACTATTAAATTGAAAACGTCAAATTTTTTGACAACTAACCAGAGGCGGACTGAAATATCTTCAATATTTAAATGTGAAATAATAATTTTGGTATTTATCTAATTTATTCGCCAAAATTAGTTTAAACCCAAGCAAAATTAATATGGCTATGTAGCCAATGTCAATGCCTTTCGAACAAGATATCACTTGCCATGAGGTCCTATTTAAAATTATTGGCTAGAGTGGCACTGTAACGTCATCTATTACTATTACGTCACCTGTTACCATTCGTAGAGAAGTTTTCAACACTTTATTTTCACCCTCCTAATTTTATTATTGTAAGTGTAGCCGTTCAAAAGATACGGGGGGGAGGGGACTTTTGAATAGCACTGTATACACAACGAATTCTAATTTCAGGTGGTGTGCGTGCAATCCGAAGAAATGCATTCTTCTCAAGGTTCTTCCATTTAAAATAACTTTCAATTACTGGTTGTTGGCTGCTGAATCAAGCGCTTTTTGGGTCATATTGTTTTACACCTTCTTAGGATGCGCACTACCTGGTGTCCCAAGGTGGGTCAAGCCAACACAGGTATATCAAATTTCCCACACAATATATTTTAAATATAAAAATTTCAAGGTGCATCAAACACTTCATGAAACGTGCATTACTAGCTCTTGGACTATAAGGTTTGTTCATAGCAGGTCACGACACATGGGTCTATGACTGTTACCTTCAAGTTATAAGCCATTGTATCAAAACTGAAAAAATCTATCAGATAGTGAGTGTGTGCTTAAGGCAATGAAGTGTATATCAGATATGTTTCGAAGATTGGAAAAATAAATGGCTCTGGCCCAACTAACAGTTCAAGTCACAAATACTCTAGTCTTAGGAACTATAACCTATCCTTGGTGATAATTTCGTGTTTTTTACGAAAATAATACCTTTATCGTATAAGAACATAGGTACAATAGAGTGAATTTATGAAGTTAATAATATGAAATATTCACTTAGAGTATTACCTTTAACGTAACAGTAACAATTAAAGTTATTTTTACGAAAACATTCCTCTTAGAATCACTTATACATTATTTCTACTCATAAGTATAATTTTGGCGGTAATAATAACCCTTATTACCTATAAGTTATTTTCACTTATACGTAAAATTGCTGTGGTTATAATTACGTTTCCAATTTTCCTTTAAAGCCCGATTCACTGTTGAGTTGCCATTGCTTGTGTTTATGACGTAAATGTTTCAACAGTTTATTACTGATAGGTTTGTGACTTTTTGGTCAGATTATTGGTATTTTGTTGAAAATCGTTACTTCAAAAATTACTTTTTGGTTTCTTCACCTATATGAGACATATTCAAAAGAACTACAAAGTCACAATTACCGAATAAATTAACCATGAAGTGAATTTAACTTGAAGGTCGTTATTTTTTTGGACGTCATAATGATTATTACTTTCAATCTTGTGTAATTCAAAATTATTGTCGAAATTACACTTCTGCCTACTTTTGAGCTCAGAACATTAGATTAGATTAGATTAGATTAGAATTGGAGTGGCTCTTTGTCCTATCCCCCTGCGACCTTTGCAGATCTATTGTGGTCCTCCCTATATTTAGAGCTCAATATCTAGTTTTATTTTTTTTATTAGACCTAATAGCCTGGATACCGCCTCCTTTGCGTAGCTCTCTGCCCTCGGTTTTTCTTCTCCGAGTAAGTGAAACCGCACCCTTGCTAGGCCTTCGCACTCACAGAGTATCTGCTCCGCGGTTTCGTCTTCTTCCTGGCAGAACCTGCATAGGCTGTCATCTGCAAGGACAATTGTGTGCATATGTTTCCTCAGCCTACAATGTCCGGTCAGCATTCCCACCAACATCCTCGTCGTTTCCCGACTTTGACATAGTAGGTCGTGTGACAGTTTTGTCAAAGGGCTTTTAAGGAATAATGTTGCGTGTCTTTGTTCTGGGGTTTCATACCACCAGCGTAACGCCTGGTTGTTTATCCATTTGTGGATGCTCTATTTACTTAGGCATTTTGCAATTCCACAGAAGGTTCTGGCCCTATCATGACCTCCGTTGCTCCCTGCTTGGCTAATTCATCAGCCTTTTCATTGCCTTTTATTCCTTGGTGGCCTGGTACCCAGGCTAGAGTCACTCTATTATGACTGCCTAGTCTGTTTAGGGCCTTCTGACACTCCCACACCAGATTTGATGTTATCTTATATGAGCGTATCGCCTTAAGTGCTGCTTGGCTGTCGGAGTAGATAACTATTCTTTGGTTATCCACCTCCTGTCTCATCAACTCTTCTGCACAGCATTGCACCGCCAGTACCTCTGCCTGAAAGACAGTAGCATGTTTCCCTAGGCTTAGAGAGATCGTGATCTTCTCTTGTACCCCATATATTCCGGCTCCTATTCCGGAGTCTGTTTTCGAGCCATCAGTGTACCAGTTGAGATTCGCTGTTATAGGAGGCCCTGCTTCCAAGTCGTTTCTCTCTGGAATGTAAACTGTATAGTCGTTTTTAAAACTATATTGTGGGGCAATCTGATCCGTTGGCATTCCCAGTATTGGATCTGCCTTTATTTCTCCACATAGCTCTTTGTAGACCTTACCGTGTTCTTGGCTTATCGGAGAAGGTGTAATAATCTGTGACTAACAGATCTTGCATTTCCTTGAATGAGGATATGCATTGGTGGTAGGTTTACTATTACCTCCAGGGCCGTAGACGGAGTCGTTTTCGTGGCCCCCGTGATACTTAAGCAGGCCTGCCTTTGAATACCACTTAGCTGCCTCTGCGCTCCAATCTGCTGTGTCCTGGGCCACCAGACAACTGATCCAAAGGTTATCATTGGCCTCACAACCTGTGTATATAACCATTTGGTCATGTTGGGATTCAATCCTCAATTCTTTCCACACATTTGCCTGCACCTTCCAGAACTTCCTGCTCAGAACATTGTTGATATATTATTTTTATTACCAAACTGAATGTAAGAAAAACCTTTTATACATTTTATCGATATGGAATTAATTTCTAGACCGCATTACGCTCAACAGTTTCTTAGAAAAACTAATTATTTTGGAGGCGAATAATGAATTAAGAGCTAAAAGTATCCATATTATCAGTATGCCCGGTTTATGTTTTCGAAGTTAGAGACCTCTGAATTGAGCGTGTTTTACTTTGTATTATTTCATAATTTGGAAGTTTAGATCAAAAGTATAAAAGATAAAGAGATAAAATTTGGTTCCACGTATCGCCGAGGAGGATAGAATATATGTTGTCAGAATTACTACTTTATTACGTTATTATTACGACTTTGTGTCCGTCACTGCAGCGTTTTCACGACGTTGTAGTTACCACAAATGTGTTCCCATTTTGGTAGTGGTTACGTGTTAACGACGTATTTAGAACGTAACAACGACCAGTAAAAATGACTTGAAGGTTGACTAGATAGTCAGTTTTACGGTTTTACGACTTAAAATGCTAGTTGGGGGTGTACTATATAGGGTGTCCATGAGAAATAGTACATAAAAGTACAGTACAATCTTCACTTCAGAATATTGCGATTTAAACCAACTAGCCTTAATAAAATTTTGATATTAAGAGAGATACAGGGTGTTGAACATGAAATTTTAATTCTCGTTTTTTTACAATAACGTAAACGCTTTTTGACGTATATGCACAAAAATTTGAGGTTGGGGGTTTTTTGATATGAGAAATCATAATTTTGCAAATATTCCGATGTCTTATGTAGAGGGCGCGCCACATAGGCCACGTATCCGGCATAAATATACTCAAAACTTTTTTGCCCTTTTCATTAGCGCTAATTTGGTGGAAAATAATTGAAGCCACATCATTACAACAACAAAAAGGTATTTTTGTTAGTATCCCGTCTTAACGGTTCTAGAGACAATTATCATTTTAGTGATACACTACACGATTATTATTTAATGTTAACTACTACTATACCCTGATACTGTTCATCTCAATCCTAAAATAAATAATTATCGTATACACTACATGCTTTGAACCTAATTTCATTAAATAATAATCATGTAGTGTATCACTAAAATTATAATTATCTCTAGAACCGTTTAAGATTCGGAGATACTAACAAAAATACCTTTTTATTGTTGTAATGATGTGGCTTTAATTATCTTCTCTTACAAAAGTAGCGTTTTGCGTACATTTATGCCGTATACGTGGCCTATGTGGCGCCCTCTACAAAATACATCAAATAAGGAACAAAATTATGAT